>JASCZW010008987.1:0-45903 GCA_034211315.2 Aedes japonicus
CTACTTGCATGCAGCCTGCACTGTTATGAAAAAGCCTAAGGAGGCTCAGTTTGCGAGGTCCTTCGCAATATTGTCACGCGATGAAGTAAAGTCAATGACCGCGTCCAATTGATCAGACACCTCCATCACTTTAGGAAGGGTTTCTCTCATCCTATCCATGGCCCGGATGAGTCCTGACCCATGCATGGCCACACCTAGCACGCGGTGACACCTGCCTCCGATGCCGTAGCACTCACCGCACGTGTCGCTCACGCCCGATTCCACTGTTTTGGGCGGACCTCACTAGGCCGCCTTTAGCGAACGGATTCGCTTTCTCTATTTTTAGGCAATACAAAAGTTGCACAAAGTATTCAAACATATTCATTTAAAAGTTTTGAAGGTCAACAAACATTACAAATCATTATGACACGTTCTAGGTCATCCAAACTATCCTTGAAATGTGAACAGAGGTCCATCAGTTGTAACAAAAGCTTTCTGCGCTATGCAAAGCTACGCAAAACCAGAAAATCTATAGCTATAGCTGTAGCTCTCTGGACTAAAAAAAAGTAACACTATGTATTTAACCAAATTAAGTGAGCCTTCTGGAAAGGAAACAAATATAATGGTGACTACCTTGGGATGTTCTGGGTCACCGGAACTGTCCTTGAGTTCAGAAGTTATGATCCACAGTTGTAACGTTAGCCTTATAACCCATGAAAGGTGACAATATGCCTTCAAACACGTTCAGTGAATCTATTGTAAGGTCACCAGTCAATATCAGACTATCTTGGGATGTTCAAGCTTATAAAAGCTGATCCATGAGTTCAGAACTTAAGATGTACAGTATTAACTGTCAGCCTTTTGAGCTATGAGAGCTACGATAAATATTCAAACATATTCAATGAATTTTCAGAAACGTCCTCAGACATCATCGGATAACTTTGTAAGTTTCAAGTCATTCAAAACTTCAGGTCTGCAATTTTAACAGTAGCTTTATGCGCTATACAAAGTTACGGTAGTTTGTTTGGCATAGAATGTCCCAACATTATCACATAATGTCTGTTGGTCTTCAAGGACATTCATTGAATATGTTTGAATACATATTAGAACATTGTAGAGCGGATGAACCTACTGTTACAACTGTAGATCTTAAGTTCTGAACTTCAAGACAGTTCGGACGACCTAGCACCTCTAAAAAAACACCTAATTTTTTCAATAATTTATACGCTATTGAGCACACAATTATTCAGAATGCACCAAAATGCTTGAATAAATACCTAGTGTTATTAAATTAGGCCTGAAACGGTCAATTTGAAGAATATTGCATTGTAAAATCTAAATAACTTACATTCAGTTGCGTAGTCCTACGTCATCATTTTGAATCAACCCAATGAGGGTGTACCATGTAGCTATTTTCGAAATTATTGAAAACGAGCCTTACTTGTATTGGTCGAAAATGTTTTCAATTGTCGAAACTGCACCAACTCAAAATTTTCATTTGCTATCCATTTGATTTTCAGTAGCATTGTTGAACTACTTGTATGGTCCTTCCCGTAAGATCACATCAAAGAGCTTATCTGATCCAGAAAGGATCCACTAGAAGGTAGCCTGCAGAAACACACAAATCTGGCCCACGACAAGATCCGAGACTCCACGAGCTGAACATTCACGCCCTTTTATCTTCTCTGTTGTTCATTGAGAGCATCTCCATTCTCGTCAGGCAATCGCAACATACGTACATCACACAGGTACACAGGATATCCGAGATGATGATGAGTGCAGCACGACTGCTCCCGGCTAAAATTCAAACGGTGGAAAGAGCTGTAACTGAGTTGCAGGATAAACATGTAATCAACGATGGACTACACCTACCTTCAGCAGTCCATAAATTACGCTTCAAACCAGCTGACTGCGAACCGTTCAGCGATTCCGTTACCACATCCATCACCAATCCCCAGCCCCATTTTGCCGACTCGTTTGTTTATCCCCCATCAGCGCCAACTGAGAAAATGATTGTGTTTGCCGGCTTCACTTCAAAGCGATTCGGTTTCGCCTGGATCAGCCCATCGCAACAAAGGGATGCAGAGTTCATCGCCAGGGATCAACGACGGCGAACCGTACCCACCTGTCTCAGAGCTCTGTTGGACCGGAGAGATAATGGTGTTAGTTAAACGTTCACCTCGTGGTCCCTCCCCCCATCGGGGGAGGGCGATTCAGAAAATTACTGCAAGCGGTGGTTTTATCTTGTGGAGTTTTAAATAAGTAAGAACTGCGAACTATCGAATGCAGCCCACCGAAAAGTAGGCGTCGAAATTGCCTACTCATCGGAAATCAGAAAGGCCACGGCCAACCTGATCGCACCTCTGCTGGCTGGCTCCTTTCAAGGGTGTGACTTCTATTTTCAAGAAAGCAATCACCAAATTGTAACGTAATATCATTGCTTATGCAAATTTTGTTATTTTAGGAAGAAAAAAAAAAGGTGGTTCAATTTCTATTCTGCCGTGTTCTTCGTCGAAGGAATCGGGGGATTTCAAGTTGGAAGTGGAAGGGAAGACGGCAACAAGAGAAGCTCATTTCGGCAATTGAAACCGGTGGCAATTGAATATTCAAATGTGCCTACGCACGGATTCCACTCTAATCCATGCGGATTGCTGCTTGGAAGTGGGAAATGCGTGGCATCGGGAAATTGATGGGTCTTTTGCTCCATTATGGAGAACGGCAATTTCTCAATTAGCGGCATGTTTTCCAGGCAGCGATCCATTTCATTAGGTGAGACTTACTTCAAATTGAAATTATTGATAGGATTTTAAATTGATTAATATAAAAAACAAACGAAAGAAGATGCGTCTTCACGCAAAGATTTTTAGTTTCTTTCTGTTGGGCAACTAAGTACCACAAATACACAGGGCTGACAAAAAAGCTAGGATAGGCAAATATATGGTAAACTTTGGAGTGCTCTAACTTCACGAAGTATTGACCGATTTTAATTCTCATGGAAGCATTCGACGGGGAAATTGATGTATTTAAATATTGCAGTAGCGAGTATGCATGGTTCCTGGATACCGGAGATATACCGGGTTTCCAGAGGTGTCGTTAAGAAATATTTTTTTCCAGTAAATACGCAAAAACAGTAACATTTTCTAAGCGAATGATACGTAGAACTCGAAAAATCGAAACGCTTGAACCACTGATACGCTCAGAAGAACATTTTGTTGAGACATCTGTGTTTTCATATCTATCCATGATGTGTTGTTTAATTTTCGTATTCAAGAATAGTCGTTTGAAAAACATGATCTATAACAATTGAAGTTTTCTATATTTCCCTACTGCTTGATAAGAATGCATACTAATACGGCGTTGGACCGCCATTTGCTTGGATGACCGCTTGGATTCGTCTTGGAATTTACTCAAACAGCTTATGAATGGTTTCCATGAGAATTCTGTGCCATTCTTGGATTAGAAGATCTTCGAGCGCTTTCAGTGACGATGGAGGAAGAAAAACACTGCGGATTCGAGCATCCAATCCCAAGTAGCACACAAAACATCTTTAATATTCAACACCAATTTCTAATGTTCCATTTCAGTAAATCTTCAGTAACAAAAAACATATTTTGTTATAGCAGAGTTTATTTCGCGTATTCGATATACTAGGTATTTCATTGGTGTTGCTCATATGGTTTTCCTAGACAATTCAAAACAAACATTGAGTTATCGAGACCTGTTTGCTTTGCAACTTGCAGTTAGTAATCTTAATCATGACGTTGCATACTTAATATTTTCCGTGTATGTGATGTTTATTATAAAAAATTTGACCTCCGTGCCACATAACAAATTATATACAAACATGTTCCAATGAAGCGTTCTGATACTGAAGATCTCCCAAAAACACGTTTACTACATTAGCAACTTAATGAGAACGCAATATAAAGTCAATGAATAATGTTACGTTTTTGCAACGTTCAATTGCACATTACCACAACAGTTATGACGATTAAAATATCTCCAAGTGAAATGCAAACGGCCGACCATATGTGTTTTGATATTAATGAAAAAATAATCAATTCATAATTTGATCAGAGGTTGTTGTTAATATACATGCCTAACAAAGAAAAAGGCTTAAAGTATTCGTTACGCAACCTCTAAAGGCTATGATTTTCATAATAGTGGCTATTACTATTTAACTTTTAAACAAGGATCACTCAAATAGTGAGAGCAAACTATTTTCAATTTCGGCTGTCCTAAATAATTTATTTCAATAAAATAGCTACCTACGTTAAGCTGAATTATATTAACTTCCCAAACAAAATATATCGTGGTGAGATTACTAGTTGCGCGTAAGGAGCATGTTATGATGAAATTTGACAGAAGCAGGTAATTTCCCATCGACAGGAGAGGCTCTAGGTGTGAACAGTAATTTATTAATTGGGGGCGATCCCGGCGTATTGGTTAACATCCATACCTCTCACGCCAAAGTCACGAGTTCAAATCTCACCCCCGGAGAAGTTACGAAAAATGCCTAAAAGTGGTGTTTGACTGATTAAGATGGGAGATGAACTAGCCAAACGCTGAAAATCTCGATAATCAGGAAAAAAAAGTAATTTATTACTAGAACGAATATAAATTAAGAGAGAGTATTGATAGTTCCGTTTAGCATAACGGCAGGTTTGAAATTGAAAGATACAAGTTGAAAACGAGCGGTGGGCATTTGAACGGTAGTATGCGATCGGGCACATATTCTTTTACCAAGCTACCCCAGTGCAGGGTCGGCAATGCTTAAAGTAGCAATAAAAATAAAGTAACCTCCTTTAAGCTATCATACGGTTGAATTTTTCTAGCTAGTGGTTTCCATCATATGCAACTGCATAAAAAATTGCAATTGATTGTAATCTACACTAAAACATATTTCGAACGGTTTGATATTTTCCACCTTTACTAAGATAATTTCATAAAGAAACAGTTGTGTCTTCCATTGGAATTTTTTTTTGTGTGACCTTGACCAAATTTATGGATAATTAAATTGCGATCAATCCAGACATTGAATGCATGGAAGAATAAGTAATACAAGGATGTTTTTTTATTATTCCATTTGCACCTCTTAATGAAATGCCCACTCAATTGTTAAGTATAGTTAAGCAAAGAAACATGGCTTAGCTTCTGAATTATCTAGTTTTTTGTTCTATTTGATTTAACATAATTGTTGAAAGCGTATATGACATTATTGTTTTATATAATTTTTTTTTTCAGTACGTTATGTATATTTTTTGAAAAAAAAAAACAAGCAGCTGTTAGTTTGGTTTAATATAAAATTTATTACTATTTTATGATGTGGAATTCAGTTTTTTATTAAATGTATTTATGTATGGTAGCCACCATCCCTTCATGCCCTTGGCTTGGATGCAGCTCCACTTAATTAAAATAAAATGCAGCTATTTGCCTCTTCTGCTGCGAAGTAAGATGATATAAACTCTGAAATGACGAAAATTTCTAAAGTGATGTAATGAAGGAAAGTTTATCACCGGGCAGGCTGCAGAATGACTAAGGAAATTTAAGCTAATCGTAAGCCGAAATAAATTTCATATGATTATGATTACTGCCCAAAAAGAGAAACTTAACAAATCTACAAAAAAAAGAGAAAAAAGGAAGAAAATTTGAATTCTTCGATAACACTTGATTCCTACTAGGCCCATGGATAATTCTTTATAACTATGCAATAGAAATTGTAGGATCATAAACAATTTTAGTTTTTAAATCATTAAATTTCTTTGGATAAAGAAGGAAAAAAAAATTATAGTAGAATCTGTTGTATGGGCTAAAACCGCATAGATGTGAAGCTGAAATAGCATAAAAAATATTGCGAAAGGGTGTTACAATACAAAATGATAACAAAAATTATATCTGAACTGTCTGCATGTCTGCTGGATGTGGTCCTGCTGCAATTGTAGACAGACCTGCATTATCATTGTCACGAAGGAAAAAAAAAATTAAGATTACTTTACGCTACTTGTGAACTCCATGGATGATCTGAAATTATATACCGTATAAAGAATTCAAGGAATTCAGTTTTTTATTAAATAATAAGTAAATCAGGTTAACGTAAGCAAAGAAAACTAACTGTCAAACTACTGATGTCACTATTGTCCAGATAACTATAATTCAGAGATTTCTGCATAGACAAACATCATAGATGCATTCACGTGTTTGGATTGGAATATAATTATTTTAGCCGGTAGTGTATTTGTTTTGTTCGTGCTCTATGTCAAAATTTTGCTAAACGAAATGAGATTTTAAAATTTCACTAATTCCTCAACAGTTTGAACTTAACATGAACCTGTAACGATTGATTAATCTTCGAATGAATCAGAAATCTGATTTTTCCATATGTAAACATAATTTAACATAAATTTTTCTTTTCCAAACTCAGAAGCAATGCTCTTTTCTCAAGAATTTATTCAATGGTGTTTATATTTTTCTTAGTAGAACAGAATTTTGATCTATAAATCTGAAAGCGTTTTAATATTAAACTTATACCAACACGATATTCGGATCATTTTGTTTCTCAATATTTTGATCACGAATATTTGGTTGATAAAGATATCTTTTGAACAAAAGCAATCCTCGTATTCATTTAGTCATTGCTATCATTTCACTTTCTTGCAACGCGAATTAAAATATTTGAAAGTTTTACAAAATGCTATTGCAACTCTGTAGAAATAATGTCAAGTTGCAAATAGCCTCCACCCTTGCGCTTTTTGCGTTGCTGTTGTGTATGATTTTGAGCAACATAGCCAAACAAAACTATCCCTAATTTGTTTCAAGAGCGATTTTTATGCTCTATTGAAACAAATTGTGCTACTTGGGATGTGGACCAAAGTGGCTAGATGGCGTTCAAATCCGGAGATTTTGCTGGCCATGGCAGTTGCTTAAAGTCCTCATCGTGTTCTTCATACCAAGACTTGATAATTCCGGCTGTATGAATAGGCGCATTGTCGTCCTGAACTATTCCTTTTTGTTTGGAAACACAGTTTTCGTCATGGGCAAAACCTAATAAGATTCATATTCAAAGTTATTTTCACAAAAATTAAAATATTACAGCATGAACACACCTGATCGCCCGAAACTTCTTCATAATCATTAGCAGTGATCTTTCCTTTCATGGCGATGATTGACTCAACTGAGTACCATGATATGGCACCCATACCATAACGTCCTCCGTGCTTCACAGATAGACACAGACAATCAGACAATCTTCCGGTGTCCGCCACACATAAACCCGCCTTGTAGCAGGGAATTGCGTTTACGATGATTCATCCGAGTTTACAACTTGCTTTCATTGATCAACTGTCCTGATTTGTACTCATTGCACCAGTGCCCTCGGTTTGACGCGTTGATCTTGGAGATCAATAGGTTTGCGATAGCAGCTCGGCCGTACTAGTTTTGGTCATGGAGTTCCCTTTGAACTGCTCGAACAGAAACACGCTTCTTCCGCTCTAATGTGTGTATTGTAAGAAAATCATAGCCCCATTAATGACCTCCCTTACGTAATTAGAGTACGGCCCCATATTGATGTTGCCTCTTACAGCTGTTGTGTATCTAAATACTGTAAAAATTTATTCATAAGTCGAAAAATAAGCTGATCAAAAATATCTCAAAAAAGGGCAAATATAATAATGTATAAATCAAATAGAGAGAGATCTCCAAAAATCTTTAATGTCCGTCTATTGACGGATGTTCGGCGCTAGGGAATCTCCTCCTACTGTGTCAGATCATCAAATACTTTGTGATGAAAAACCACAAGAAAGAGGTGGCGCACGGCAGGTTTGGCGTAAAAAGGTAATTAACCCCTGCTATAGATTCCCTCGGGAACGTTCCGGTGACGCCGGGAGTGGTCAATGTGTACAAATGTCCACTTTAATTTTAACACGAAGCTTTGTGATGAAAAAAGAAGAGGAAATGTTTTGGTTGAAAGAATGATCTGGCTGCATCCAGAACCCTTCAGAGGCCATGTCTCGACCATTTTAAGGCCGATTTTTGAGTTTAACGTATCATTCCCTGGGAAATTGTTACCGTTTTTTGCGTATTCACTAGAAAAAAATATTTCTAAATCGCATCATGTACAACATTTTACCAGAAAATCGACATGTGAAATGCCCCCTCCGGAAACCCGGAATATCTCCGGTATTCGGCAACCATGGCCATTTTAGTTACTGCATTATATAAAAACATCAATTTCCTCGTTGAATGCTTCTAAAAGAATTGAAATTGGTCAATACTTCGTGATGTTAGAGCACTCCAAAGTTGACCATGGATTTGCCTATCCTAGTTATTTTGTAAATATGACGGAAACTTATTTCAGAGACGTTTTTCAATAAGACGAAATTAACAATGAGAGATCCTCTGCTCTTTCGATTTCTTTCAATATTTATAGCGCCGTTATATAATTTTCGATGAGTTCCATAGTTCAAATTGGAAGACAATAGGATAAATGTTGGTTCGCAAGTACTATACATGAAATAAGAATCAAATTTATTCAAACTATAATAATATTCAGAACTAACCTTTCTCAGAAAAACGATTCCCTAGCATAATTTCCTCTGAAATAACCCTGAAAATGCATGAAAATACTTATAGGGTAGCTCCTTCGTTCGGCCTACGTACCAAATATGTCACTAATTCGGCGATAATCAACAAAATCATGTGTCTATCAGGATGATCGGTTGTATCCAAAGCAATTGAGACATTATTAATCAATTTACAGTTGTTTATTTCCGCGTCACTTTCGATTGCCTTACCTTTTTTGACATTATGACATCACTGGTTATGCTGAACAGAATACACAATCTTTGAATTATCTAAATTTCGTTAAATTGAACCTATAAACCGAGTAATACAGCCAAGATGTACAGAAAATAATCATACGTCATAAACTTACTGTTCACATAGGTAAAATATTAATGATTTAACAAGAAAACCGTTGGCCTAATGTTAGAAACATATTTATTTCTATGTTCTCAACTATGGCCTGTTTTATGGTAAAATTTTCACTGAAAATTTCTCAGCTTCGGTTGTAAGTTTTTCAAATGGCTTATCTAAACAGAAACCAAAGAAACAAAATCTGTGTAGAGTTAATTATAAAGTTTTCATAATCAGCTGATCGATAAATTATATTTGAGAATCGCTTAAATTTTTCCACCCTTTCAAATAACATTACAACATAGGATCCTTGTGAAAACGCTATTCATCTGAAAACAATAATAATCTAGCACCTGCGTTAAAATATCGGCTTACACTTGTTGATAACCAATATAAATTACGTAAATTTGACTCATTTAGTTCACAATCAAGTTGCTGCAAGTTATTATGATGGGTTGCTTGGGAGCAAGTCAGCTGGTTCCAACTCATTCCAAATTTTAAAGATATCGCGATGTAAGGTGACCACAGTCATGCTCCAAGAGCAAAAAAAATCCATGTAGCACTTTCAACTGTACTCCTACATTTCGGGAAAAAAAATCATATACTGGAGCAACGCTCCCTTGGGGTTCTTCATTCGGAGAAGAAAGGAAACGAATTCCAAACCTCGCGCACACTGGCACTGGTGGAGGCGGTGAATATAAAACCGTGAGTTTTCCATTTTACTTGCAAAAGCACATTTTCCACATAAGAAATAGAGATACCTGCCTGTTATATGACACGCTCCTGAAACGCAGTAGGCGGCTGGATTTTTACTCTGCTTTCAAAAAATACACCACCAACTGCGATACGGCTGTACAGTGTTCTAAAAAACCTGCCTTGAGTGGAATGGTAGAACGGAATTCAGAGCCTGAAAGTCGTTCCTCCGATTTCTGAATTTTCAACGATGGCAACCACAATTTGGCGAAATCGTATTAATGCAACAAAAAGTCGAATGTGTAAATCGCAACTAAGGAATGAAAACTGTCACAAACGAATGCAAACATTAGGACCAAATTGTCGATCGGAATGGAGGTATCTACGAATTATCACACGTGGGAATAATATATACAAGTCATTTAAAAGTGTTCCAAGACTGAATAAAGTCAGTGACATGCAACCTCAATTAATTTCTAATTAAACACTGCCCTAAAACTAACGGATCGAAGTACAAACTTTTTGTTGGATATTCTCAAAAACAACGATTCGAAAATTATAGCGTAGACTAGTTTCGTCAACTGAGTTGCTGCACAATCAACTTCAAATTAATCCTCGGCAGGAGCAGATAACCATAGTGATTTTTCTAAAATAATTCCAATTTTAAAACTGACACAAACACTGAACAACCGTACAATGCAACCAGATGCAAATCAACTGATCAACTCACCAGATGCAATCAACTCGCTCAATTTGCCTACTTTTTTCCTCAACTTTCAGCCAACTTCGCCGCGATGGCCAGGTGAACGCAAAAAAAAAGTACTCTCACGTCTTGTTTTTGTGAGCTAAAAAAAGCACGATGAAACAAATGAAAACTACATCTTTGCAGAACTCCACGGAATTTTCCAACTCAGCTTCATCACCCTCCCTACGTCTCACGAAAGCTACCTACTAGCTCGTTCGGTTTGAAGTTCGCCTTTTTGAACATCGACAATGAAATCCCAGCAAAGCAAGCGCGGGCTCTTGATACATTCATCTTATCAAACGTCAAATCAGACGCAACCCTTTGAACATTCGCGACTGCTTTGATCACTGCCTGTCAAAGCAAACATCAGCGTCATCGATTCTCCGACAACACGAGACGGCAAAACACGGATAAAGACAAGAGGTGTAACCGTGTCTGGAACCCCAAACATTCATCGTCGTCTTTCAATTGCCATCGAAACCACTTGATAATGGATCACGTTCCACTTCACAGCTTCCGTTTTTTTTGCCGCTGCTGCCGCTGCTGAGGACTGCTCGATTCCGGAGCGCATGCAAACGTGTGACTATCCGGCAGCAACAACAAAACCCCGTCGTTGTCGTCGTCGCACAAAAGGGCGGGTTGCATTGTACGAACGGATTGTTTACCCACATGGCTACACTGCGAAAGGAAACTCTCGTGGGAGCAATTCGTCAGAGGAAAAAAAGCGGCTAAATCCAAGTGACTACACTGAGTGTTGTGACTTTTGGTAGGTACATTTGTATGAATCTATCCTCATACTGGGGCGTATTCCGATTCAAAGGGACGCTTAGACGATTGTTGTTTCGATTACTCATGATACAAAAAAAAAAAAACGACGGCACTTGAGCTGAAAATTACAGTTCGATGTTTAGATCCTTCTGCCGGTCGTTTTCATACCACAATTGAATGCTGTTCAATCGTCGGTGGCTGATAGGGCGGACTGTATTGAAGGTTTGCAGTGCAATTCCCCGAACGGAATTCCTTACAGCTATCCGGACAGAAGAGACTATTGCTTTTCGGGTTTCGGGTTTGGTGTTATCATTGCAAAATTCCTGGAATTGTAGAATGTAGATAATGGATTATTACGAAGAATTCAGTTTTGCAACGAGAGCAAAATTCAGATTTGTTCTCTATAAAGGGCGAACACGAAATTATTGCGACACCGAAAATGTCATGCCAATTTTCTTATAATGTTTAGAATCAAACCAAAATTTTAGGGTAGTTTTATACATATATTTACTTCAAAATCAAAAGAAAAGTTAATCGATGGAGCCTTGAGTGTAAAATTGAACGCATTTTCGCTTGATGCCCTCCATCAAAGTCTTTACAGTGTCATCCGGTACCAGTTTCTCAGTTTTTTTTTCCATTTTCTTAACATGTCCTTCTCGTCTTTGACTGTCTTCTTGCTCTTCCGAAGTTCCCACTTCATCATTGCCCAGTACTGCTCCACCGGGCGCAGCTCCGGACAGTTTGGCGGATTCATGTCCTTTGGAACAAAATGGACAGAATTGGCCTCATACCACTCCAGGACACTTTTAGAATAGTGGCATGATGCCAAATCTGGCCAAAATAGCGGAGTTTCGTCGTGCTGCTGCAAGAACGGCAAAAGGCGCTTCTCGAGGCACTCAGATTTGTAGATCTCGCCATTTACTGTGCCCTTTGTCACGAAAGGCTCACTCCTCAGTCAGCAAGAGCAGATGGCCTTCCAAATGAGATATTTGGAGGCGAACTTCGACATTTTCTTCTTCTTAAATTTGTCGTCCACAAAGTGGTAAAGTGGTTTAACTTTTAATTTAAATTCGTGCATATAAACTGAGCATTCAGAAATATTTAAAAACACATGCATTTCCAAGAGAATGTGTACTAAAATGTAAGTTTTAGCCATGTTAGCATAAATAAAAACTGTTTGCTTTTTCAATCGTGTATAATCGTGCACATGTGTAGATGTTTTCTCGCTATTATGCAACGATTCATTATATTTTTGATTAAAACTAATAAAGTATTTGAACTGGAAGCAATCTTTAACTATTTGTACATCTGCTTCGAAAAGTTTACTAAGACGTTTGGTAAAACGTGTAACAAAAAGTTACACTACGCATTTTATAGGGTCAGAAACTTTTGAGAGCTATGGATGTAATGTCGGTCTAGTAGCACCAAATTGGATCGTTTCATGGATGCAACTGTGTCTTTTTCGATGGAATAATAATAGATAATAATAATAACAATAGATAGATAATAATGAGATGTAGATTTTAAGCAGTTTTTTGCTCCTGATTTTTTTAAAATTTAAGTCATTGTCCGCTGTTTTCCGTTTAGCCAAAAGGAAAAGGAAAGGAAAGGAAATTAAAAGGAATTTGCTCGCGTTTATTAGCCATAATTTGAAAAAAGTGTTTCAATGTTTTATTTTTAATTTTTGAAAAGTGGTCAAATGAAGTGTTAATTTTAAGTTCTCCTAATTTCCCAACACAATCGTTATTCTGTTAAGAAAACAAATAATTTTTCAATTACGCTTCTTCTGACTTTTGACGTTCAACACGATTTTGCCCGCTAACAACATAGTATTGTAGAAGAATTTCCACAGTTATTAATCGAGTATTTCCAATGCTATCAACAATACATAAATTTGCATATTGTGCGACGAGCACAATGATCCTTTATGCCCAGAAAAGTAAAGGAACTGTCCAACCCAAAAGATTTCCTTGCCCAGAACGGGTGACTCGATCCCGCTGCCTACGGATTTGTAAACCGTGCTCTTACTGATTGAGCTGTCTGAGTCCCCTTTCGCCTAATAATCGATCTGAAACGATTTAAACCATAAGTACCAAACCGTCATAACTAGTTGCAGCAACTTCGTTGTGATCTAATTGAGTCACATTAAAGTAACTTTTACTGATTTTCAACAAGTGTGCTGCTAGAGTAGGGATGCTGTTAAAGTCACTCACAATGATGGTTTACTTCATTGGGAAATCAAAACGATCTAAACCCACTAGTACAGATGTTGTTGACGCCAGTCACAGAGTGTGATGGTGGTTGACTTCATTGAGCCAACAACCCATTTTGAAACAATGCGCAATAACTGATTTACTCTAAAAGTAAGGATGCTGTTGGGGCCACGTAAGCAATCTTAAGTTCGGATTTTAACTGAAAAACGAACTCAGAAGTCTGAGCTGTATTAGAATATCGTATCAGGGGCTTATTTTTCGGAGAAAAAATCACTCCATGGACACGACGCGAATGAATAGTTTTCTAGCATGTATTATCGATTGAACAAAAAACTAAAGATGTGAGAAGGGCCTTGATGATAACGCGATATGCCTACCAATACAAATTCGTAAGCAGATTCTAATGTGCGAGCTTCTATTTAAGGTGAAAATGGATTCTAATGTGTAAATTAAATTCAAATTGAAAGTAATCTAAAACTAAGACTGGCTGATTAAGGCTGTATCAGATTACATTCGCTTTAAATTAAGTTCCGTGAAACTTTCATGTTGAAAACCAAGATACTATAAGAAACTAATATCTTCATTTTCTATTAGGATTAGATGTACAATGTTTACCATCCACTTGAGAGCTCACGAAAAAGTCACTATTTTCTCTTCAATTGTTAAGTTCACAAAAAATAACAATCACAAAGTTCATTTAAGGGGGGATACAGTTAGAATGACCAAAAAATTCAATTTTTTGTTTTTGTATAAAAAGTTAGTAGATTTCCCGTTAAATACGCTCCTGAAACCCTTTTTTCGAAATTCGAACTCCAAGTGTTTCTTTTATCGTTTTTCGAAGATGCCTCTTTCGCGCGCAGCAGGTATAAAGAGGCGCTTGACCGAGAAGACCTATTTTCAACGCGTTTTTCTCAAAACAGCATTTTCGAAGTTATAACTCAAAAACTAATATTTCTATTAAGCTGAAACTTATTGGATTTTTTTATTACAGTATAACCTTCTAGGGTAGGTAACGACTTAAGCACCCCGAGACCCTATTCCAAGCACGGGGTAAACGTTAACCTACAGCTTGCCGTGCACTTTTAAGTTCGGATTGAGTATTAAATGTACCTACTTTCTTCTAGTTAGTAGTCATGTGAGGACGCGAAGTCCCTGAGTACTATGGCAGTGTAAACTACACGCCAAGGCTACACGGCCGTTTGTTTCACACCGGGGCTTTTGACGTCCGTTGCAACGATGGCCTCTGTGCCAAAAATGGGAAAAAAATGTTGACATGAGATAGGATAGGATAATAAGAAACGAACGAAGACAAATAAACAAAAAATGGAAATTAATACTTCAGTGCAAGTGGACCAATTTAATAAAAGTTCATAAAATCAATAGTAAGTTTTTAAACTAAACTAAATATACTACCCAAGTAACAATTTTGGTTTTATGAGGGTTCTGAAGAGCATGAATTATACTTCAAGAATGCTATAAAACCACGATAAAACCAACAATGTTCCTTGGGTACTACGTTCAATCAACAGTGAGTAATTAGTGTGTTGATTATCCTAAAGACAAAATTTGTTATTCTAGTTGCCGTACCTTAATTTGGAAAGCAAAAGAAGAATCTCGATGGTGAAATATAATACTAAAAAATTGTATGTGATTGTATCTAAGTTAATTTATATGAATTTGTTACTAAAAATAAAGTATAGTTACAGCTAAAGCTGATCCCATAAATTGTGGCGTTTACGCGAGTCTGCTCAGGAAATAGTTTCAACAAGTCACAAGTGCTAAATTTACTTTCCTCGAGCATTCAAGTTTGAATTTAGCACTTAATGTACTTTCCGGAGTGAGTGCTAAATGTACAATCTGTGCACTTTCAAGTTGGGATTTATTGCTCAAAGTACTTTCCGTAAACTTTGTAGTACAGATTAAGCACTAAATATACTTTCCATGATCTTTCCAGTTAATATTTAGTACTAAATGTACTTCCCGTGCTCTTCACCTTCGGATTTAGAACTAAGTATACTTTTCGTGAATTATCAAGCACAGATTAAGCGCTAAATTTACTTTCCGTGAACTTTTTAGTTCAGATTGAGTACCAAAAGTTCTTTTCTGTGCCCTTTTAATTTAAGATTTCGAACTAAATATACATTTAGTTAGATTTCAAGTTAAGATTAAGAACATGTAGCATGTACCTGTGAACATTCAAGTTCAGATGAGGCACCAAATGTACTTAACGTGAACTATCCAGTAAGGATTAAGTATTCAATGTACTTCCCGTATCCTTAAATTTTGAATTTGGTACTACATGTATCTTCCGTGAACTTGCAAGTTGAGATTTCCCTCTAAATGAATTTTCTGCAAACATCTAAATTTACGTTCGGATTAAGTACTAAATGTATTTTTCTTAAGCTTTCAGGATCGGGTTTAGAAATAAATGTTCTTTCCATAAGCTCTCCAGCAAACATTGAAAACTAAACGTACTTTCCGTGCACTTTCAAGTTCTGGTTTATTACTATTATTACTAAATATAGTTTCCGTAATTTTTAAAGTTTAAATTTAGTACTAAACTTACATTTTGAGCACTTTCATGTTCAGCTTTATTACTGAATATACTCTTCGTAAACTTGCAAGTTCGTACTTATTACCAAATGTACTTTCTGTGAATCTTAATGTTCAGATTGAGTAGAAAATGTACTTTCAAGTATGGATTTAATACTAAACATACCTTTCATGAACTTTCGAAGTTCAGATTTGGAGCTAAATGTACTTTCCGTGTTCTTTCAAGCTTAGATTGAGTACTAAATGTACTTTCAGTACAATTTCAAGTTCGGATTTATTACTTACTGTGCTTTTCGTACACTTTCAATTTTAGGTTTATTACTGAACTTTTCGAGCACTTTCAAGCTCAAATTAGGTACTAAATGCACTTTCAAGTTTGGATTTATTAATTATTGTACATGCCTTGAATTTTCCAGTTCAGAATGAGCATTAAATGTCCTCTCCGTACACTTTCAAGTTTGGATTTAGTGCTAAGTGTACTTTCCGTAAAATTTGTAGTTCAAGTTGAGTACAGAATGTACTTTTCGTGCACTTTCAAGTTCAGATTGTGTACTAAATGCACTTTTCATGCACTTTCAAGTTTGGATTTAGAAATAAATGTACTTTCCGTTAATTTAAAAGTCCATATTGAGTACTAAATGTATTTTCCGTGTATTACTAAATATGGTTTCTATAAAAAGTACATCTTGAGCACTTTCAAGTTCAGATTGAGTACTGGATATACTTTTCGTAAACTTTCAAGTTAGGACTTATTATTAAATGTACTTTCTGTGAATCTTGAGTACTAAATTGACTTTCAAGTTTGGATTCAATACTAAATATACTACTCATGAACATTCGAAGCTCAGGTTTACAGCAAAATGTACTTTTCGTGTACTTTCAAGCTCAGATTGAGTACTGAATGTTCTTTCCGTGTAATTTCAAGTTCGGATTTTTTACTAACTGTGCTTTTCGTACACTTTCTATTTTAAATTAATTACTGAATCAACTTCTCTTGCACTTTCAAGTTCAAATTTAATACTAAATATACTTTCAAGTTCAGATTTATTACTAAATGTTCATTCCTTGAATTTTCGAGTTCAGAATAAGCACTAAGTGTATTTTCCGTGAAACTTTCAAGTTTGGCTTTAGTGGGAAGTGTACTTTCCATAAAATTTAAAGTTTAAATTGAGTACTGAATGAACTTTTCAGGCACTTTCAATTTGGGGGCGACCCCGACGTAGTGGTTAACATAAATACCCCTCGCGCTTAAGTCACGAGTTCGAATCTCACCTCGAGATAAGTTACAAAAATACTCAAAAAAAAATACTACTTCGAGAGCTGAACCAGCCCAGGGTTGAGAATCTCGATAATAAAAGAATGAAAAATGAATTCAAATTTATTACTACATGTACTTTGGTTGATATTGAGTACTGAATGTACTCAATGTACTCTTCGTGCACTTTCAAATTTTGATTTTTGTACTAAGCGCACTTGCCGTAAATTTTGAAATTTTGAGTGAGTACTAAATGCAACGTGAACTTTAAAGTTTCGATTTATTACTATACGTATTTTGTACTTTCCGTAAGCATTCAAGTTCGGATTAAGAACTAAATGTACTTCTCGGGCACTTTCAAGATCAGATTGAGGACTACATCTACTTTCTGTGAACTTTCAGGATTGGATTGGACTTTCCATAAAAATTTTAAACTCAAGAGGACCCGGAGCTAAAGGATTTGGGCGAGAACGTGGCTTACCCAACAAGGAGGGATGCTCTTTGAATTGAAGAAAGACCCAACGGCTTGCAGCTTGGCAGCTTAGGGAAATATAGCTAAAACACTGGGCAAGAAGGTGCATGTGGAAAACCTGATGCCAAGAGACTGTTATTGTACTTTGCACACTACCGACCAAAATTGGAGAAAGAACAATGGCTAACGTTATAGGTCTCAAGAGATATTCATTCGTTGGTTAAGTTTCCGCCGGAATAGGCTAGATCCACAGTCTGGGACAATATCATTTAAGAATGAGCGTGACGAACCGCTGGAATTGGGTCGTTGGGGCACCTGCAAACCGGAAGACACTATCCCACCGGAATTGCAGGACCAACCTCGGCATCCAACCGGCTCGCCCAAAGAACAAGACGAACAGCGTAATAGTCACCCTCAGAAGTTCACATTAAGGTCCAATTGAGTTCCATGGAACTTTTTTGCTGAATAGCACGACACTTGACAAACAGACAAAAGTTAATTGTCTTTAAAGTGTCATTAACATTTAGAGCAACCTGAAAACTCAAGAATATTAAATTGTTGCTGTTCAATTAAACCATCAAGTTCATAAGTTGATAGTTGAGAATTTGCTTTGAACTTCAAAAAATCTCTAAAACAAATTCCAATCAGAGTACTTATCGTACTTTTAATCAGCGTGAAACTTCACTATACATCTATATTGAATTACATTACCACCTTTTGAAGTTCACGTCAAAATCTGGGTTACACTTTAAAAAATTCCAAATTGATTGTTTACAAAATCCATTTATTTGCTCTTGGTCAAACTTGGAGCACAACATCAGATTATTCTGATGTTGTGCTCCAAGTTTGACGAGATACAAGAGCAAATGAATGGATTTTTCAAAAACAATAAAAAAAAACAAGTACGGGCTACTTTATTACCATCGTAAAAGGCTGTTAGCTAAATGGGATGCGGAAATTGAAGCTATCACTCAAAAAGGTAAACTTAATTAACTTGTAGTTCAGATTGAGTTCTTGATGAACTAATTAGAGACTTTTAGGTTCAGATAAGATTATAGGGAACCAAAAAATACTAATGCAAGGAATCTACTCTTGACTTAAATTCATTCATTTTAGGTTCTTTTTGAGCTGAAAAGCATTCTCTACAACCTCTTGAACGATCCTTTCGTGAACTTCAATGCTTTCTTTAGAAGTTGATAAGAATGCCTCTAGAAGCTTAAATATTGAATGCGACAAGAAATCCCACAAGAAAAGCTATTTTTCCATTTTTGCCCACTGTGCATTGGTCTCAAGTACACTTTAGAGTGCCCCATTGTTTCGCTTATGTGTACTAGAATCTTCATTTATGTTTTGATTCGCTGTGTTATTTTGACAGAATATTCAACTGGTTGTTCGTTAGAAGATATGTTTTGAGGGGTGATTCATTTAGCTTGGAAACGATGCGCTAATGCTTCTCGACCCAAACAAATATATGTTTTCTTCTTGACCATTCAACCCCTGCTTCGACCAGTAGAACAGGCGATCCGCAGTGCTATTATTAGCAGGTCTTTACGACTAATTCCGATGCTACGCGGCTTTTAATGCCTGTTTTGTGATCTAAGACTTACCCTGCTCTGATCCCTAGAAACCATATCGAACGCGACAACGAAGCAATCACTGCAATCCGCTAACCCACGAACTCATTCCATTGCATTATGAATGATATCAAATCGAATCGTTTCCATTCAACGGTCTATTCAGTGATAGGTTTCACCGCGTGGATCCTGAATAGAATGCACAAATCACTCGAGGCATTCATCGGAGTTTGAAGTATTCCCGCACAAAAACAAACTATTTGAACCGAACACTCTCACACCACAAAAACCTGCGAACTCTTCACTGATTGAATAGCGTGTAGTTTTGCGTTGTAAACATTGCGTTATTCATTCTCCGACAGGATAGAACCGATATTTATCCTCCTCCCCCATCGCCGACCACACCATCGATCCACTTTCCGCTCTATTTCACTCCACACCTAGTCTAACCTGAAATGGCAAATTGGCACAAGCGCCACCATGAGAAACGTTTTCCATTTAGTGTCATTGTGAGCTACATTTTCTAAAACACTTTTGAACATTTCAATAAGAAGAATTCTGAAAAGTGAGGTTAGCCACGCGTTCCACGCCGAACTGGATGTACGTCACATTGTCGTCACCGTCAGCACTGACCACAACCAATCCCGTTTACGTGACAGTTTTACGAATATCAACTTGCGCACATTAGTGAAAGAGAGCAGAAAATTAAATAAGTGAAACTACACTAAAAGAAGAAACTTTCCACCTAAAGTACCTTGCCTCGGATTGTTCACGGTGGAGTTGGGAAAAAGTTTACCCCCACCCTCATCCCTTTTTCCCCCTTCTTCCCCCCTCGCCGTTTTGCACAAAAATAAGAAATAAAATAAATGAGCATATTTGCTACGGTAGCTTGGCTTCAACTTTATCATCTCACCAATGCTTCCCGCTTCGCTTTCGTCTTGAGAGAGAGCGAGGAAAAAAAGGAAGATTCTTGATGCTAACTACACTCCACATACACCGACGACTTCAGGGTGACTATCCAATCCGGTGGGTGGGCTCGAAACGGGATCCAAATTGGATGGTAACTCGACTCGGCTCGGTGCCTCTAGTTGGCCTTGATTTTCACATTTGATGCCATCGGAAGGAGAGCATCGTCACGTAAGTTTAAAGACGCTGGATCGCAGTAGGTCCTTCTTCGCTGCTACCATAGAAACTTTTTTTTTCTTCGCTACTTGTCACTTACGTACAGGTTACATACCGGCAGCAACGAATAGGGGGGATCGTTTTCAAAGGGGTCGGTCGGTAGGCAAAAAAAGAAAACGGAGGTGAGATGTGCGATCAGCGTGGAAAAGTGCAGGATGAAACTTTCCTTCAAAGAGCTTAATTTTCTACCTGTTTTGCTGTGTTTTCCATTCTCTGTGTTGATGGTTTGAATACGTCTGTAGAAGTGGGTTGGGGATGAGAGAAAGGACACGAAATTGCACCAAACAAACCCGCATACTTGGATGAAAAGATAAAGTTTTGTTTGCTATCGCGCTCCGTTCTCGGTGCTTAGCTACCTTCTGTTTACCTTCAAACGACGGAACTGTAGCTGTGTCAGGGGGAGGTGGAGGAATTCCGGGACGTTCGAAGTTGTCAGTTGATCTTCCGCGTCGGCAACAGGATTGCAGCGAGTGTGTGGGTATCGCGGCACATCTCACGTGGGTGGTTTTGCACGCTTGAACAGGTGGATTTAATGAAGCGGTTTGCTCGAAATGATATTGACGGAAGTGGGCGGTTGTGGCAGGAAAACATCAATGGATCGAAAAGAGTTGAATATCCCAAGTACCAGTGAATAACTATTGGTAAAAAATCAGCTCTGGATGTTTCATATGTTTGAAACAGGACTCCCTATGCCTTAATCAATATGTAGGATTGATCCGTTGAATTGTAAAACAGTTTTGATACAAAAAAATGTAGTCAGTGAAATTTTAAGCAAGTTTTTTTTTTATTAAATTTGGGTTCTCTGAATTTGAAGCTTATACTGGCATAGGAACATTTTACCGACTTTATTCATATAACTAATATTTTTTTTGAACTTGCTACTGAATGCTACTGAATTCCTGATAAGTGAAGCGAAGTGAAGTTTGCTAAGAAAACACACGTTTTGAACGCATCGAGTGTTTTATAAATAGGCAATCAGCAAAATGCTGCAGTGTGGAGGTCTGATAGTCAGTTTTGTTTTCGTTTTAAGTGAAAAGTTAAAATAATAACAAATGTTAAATTGCCTACTTCTGCAATCGGATACCGAATGGAGCAAGTATTATATTAGAATATTAGAATGTATTATTATTGTTATAGGGAAGCGGAACCTATTCTCACCATTGTACATATATTCATCACATTCTGCAGTCATCCAACTTCAAACGTAAAAAGATGTTTAATTTCTCCAATTAATGGACGCAGTCACCAAGAAAAATTAACCATGGCAAATAAAAGTAGGCCTTTAATATAATTAAAAGCTACAAAAACGTTTCGGAGACTTAAATTTCGTAAAAATAATGAGTAGTCATATTTTCAACACAATTCCTCACCTTTGCACTACAAATTCGTCGTTTTGATTTAACCGTACTAGGAAATATACTCGAGCCATACTCTAAGTTTTTTCTTTAATTGAACTATATCCTCACACATTTTCAATGCGTAATTGCACAAACCATAAAATCACACTTCACTTATTACACTAGCCACACGAGAATCTACGAATACGTGATAAAATACAAGAAAACTATGGGAACTATTTTCACAATAATTTAAATACGCTTGCACCTATTCTGAGCCGTGTTTACAATCGACGTAATCGCTTGATGTTGCCAAACTATTTTATTATGACTCTTATTCGAATGAAATGGGTTTGGCAGTACTTCAATATCACCTTTTTTTTTGTGGGAGTGCTACAAATTGCCCAAAGTTGAACGATTTGATTTTTCCATAGATTAAATAAATAATAAAATACTTCTAAATGTAGATTTTTTCAATATTTACCGATACATAAAATTCCACATTCAATAAAATTTTCCCTCTCTGTTGAATTTGGCGGCACTGCTCAAATACTGTATATCATACACATCAACTCTAGTGTGCGTGTTCAATCATTCATAGAGCATTCTATGCCCAACGTTATGGTGAGTCTTGTTGTCAATAATCTCATGGAAGAATAACAAACAAACCCTTTCATTTGGTCTTGTTTATATGCATGCTACCCAACACACGTGAAGTGCTGTCAAATTATCTAATTCATTTTTGGGTGTAGTAGTGGTGAGCGTGAACTTGTTCATATTTTTTCTTGATTAAAATCAATAGAGGAAATGCTTGTAAAATGGAACGGCCTGTAAGATGGAACAGCGCCACTTTTGACATTCACAGCGACAACATTATCGCGCTGACAAGTGTTAACCTCATATTTTTACTATTCTTCAATTTTCATTTGCTTTTAGAGTGAATACACTCATTCGATATAGCTCTTCCAGGTTTCAATTTTGGAAAGTGTTGGCATAATTAAAATAGCAATTATTGCTTAGTAAGTGGAAATTTCCCATCGATATCAAGAGGTTAACATTTGTGTTGGCTAGGTTTTTTGGTGTATTTTTATGATCCAAAGGCATTTCCAAACAAATTGTAAAGTGAAACAATTTTTTGATGTTTTGTTTTCATGGCGTCATGTTTGTAAGATGGAACACTGTTAAGCTTGTAAGATGGAACACATTTTTTTTCGTTTTAAAACATATGAATGATATTTTTTATGTTTGGAAATGCCATGGAATCAACAATAAATTGAAATATAATCTTCCATTTTTTTAAATTGCAATTTTCGATGAATTTCGAAAAAAGGCCATAATTTTTTTTATGACTTTAAATAATCAGTTCCGTGGGCAAACTTGGAGCCTTCTAGTTCCTCTTTCGAAAAATCCTCGAAAAAATAGAAAATAAACATGTTACGAGCAAAAAACGAATCGTGTTCCATCTTGCAAGCCATTTTTTGAAAATGCAATTTTCGATTGATTTCGAAAAAAGGGCATAATCAGTTTCTTGAGCAAAGTAAGAGCCTTTTAGTTTTTCTTTCGAAAGATGTCTTTGGAAAAATCAAAACTATTCATGTTACGAGCAAAAAACGGATCGTATTCCATCTTACAAGCCTTTCCTATACGATTAACATATGTACACAGATGGAATTAATACTTTTCGTGATCTTATTAAAATAGATTCATAGCTGGGGCAACTTTCCCGTATTAAATTGTAAAAAAAAAAATCAGTATCGAATGTTTTGTGTTTCCTAAACGATTAAAGGTAAGTGAACGAATAAATTGAGAATAACTTGTATACTCAGTGTTCGCTGTTCAGTGCATATTCACCAATTTCCACTGGAGGTCTGCTTATTGAGCTCACGATAGGTTCCGCTTCCCTATTAGAATATTCATCCGGTAGTATGAAGAAATATTGTCCACAAGGCAAGGTTGCTGATTATCACAACGAATGGTGTCTCGCTCTTTCTACTGCTCACCACCGTTTTCCTGCCGCAGAAAAAACTCCTCTCTCCGTACACGAATTATATTGAGCAACGAATCGTTCGGTCCTTTCCTGTTTATCGTTTCTCCCTGGGCCTACTTTCTTTCACTGAGTTATCATCATATCCAACCAACCAAGCGACACTCAGCAATTCTTCCTTTCTGCGCGTACATTTATTCCGAACTTCAAATAGCTGTTGGATTCGGACCCGAACCAGATTCGCAGTGAAGTCTTCGGAAGGAAGCAAACGAATCGTTTTATTAGAAAAAAGAAAAGAAAAAAACAGCGGATGAATGAGAAGCAGGCCCTGCAATTTCTCCATAGTGTGAGTGTGTGTTTGGTTACACAAATGCAATATTGATTTACACAAATAGAGCTGAATAATACGTTAGGTCCAAAATAACAATGATGAATTCTCTTCATCGACTTTCTCTTGCATTAATATCTTGTCTATTAAACAATTTGTTGGTATGTTTTACGTATTTAATCCTTAATTACACTTAATTACACTTTATATTTCCACACTGTTTATTGAAAATGCTTGAACATGTTTATAGTCGACGAAGAGCAATGGGTTCACATTACAACTTATTTTACGTAAGATAGGGAACCTTGATTTCAAATGCCATGTACATAATTTCTAGTAAAAAAATAGATGTATGGATGCTGATATCAATATAGTCTATATCACGTATTATAAGTTGTAGTGTGAACGGATTGTAAATCACTTCCAGCTGGACTAATAGGATCTAGCGATCTCTTTTCATCCCTTTAATAATCAGCGTATTCATAAAGAAGGAACCGAAGTGATGAGCCAAAACATTATACCCTTGTTTGGAGTTGATGGAAGTTGATATGCAGCGTCCATATAGGGGAACCAACGTTATTTGCCCCCCTTCGGGAAAACCACATTAATTTGGACAAAATAACATTGATTCTAAAACGGATTACCTGTGGTGTGCGCCAGCACATCACGTAATGGCTCACTCAGCGAAATAAACATCCGGAACTCATAAGATTGCATTTTGATTTTTTTGCCGCTAGAGATTATTATGAATTTCATTAAATTACCTAGTGAAATATAATATTGCAAATAAAAATACGGAGCAACCTGGAATTAAACCTTGAATGTCGAGGTAACGGGTTCAGTGGCTTGACCACCAGTATATATCAACGCTTGTAAACACAATTTACTCGAGGCGAATCGAAAACACCATTCATCGGCACAGCATCAAAAGACCAAAAACGAATTCGAGTTTTCTACCTTTTTTTTTCTAAACTTTACTCGCGGCGAATCTAAAACAACATTCGTCGACGAAGCTACTCACGTTCGAATAGCAAACAGTGAAGAACGCTGATGGAAGAATGAGAGAGAATGCAACATACCGCAAATAGCACAAAACTGAATCTCACACGAGTCACTCTCACAGCACCCATCAATGAGAGCACTCATTTTGTTAGCGAATGATTTCCTTACTTTCCTTATTTTGGAAGTCAAGTGTTTTTTTTCATTAGGGCGAATCTGCAATTGAGAGACTCTCTTTGATTACTTTCTCTTTCATTCATATTCCATTCAGCGTTACGTTTTTCATTCACCTATTTGTAGAGTATAGTAGCCAGCATTGTTGTGTTTCCATCTGTACTAAAGAATCCCTCAAAAAATTTATAATGGCGCTGTAATAAATGAAAGAGAGCGAGAGAGGAGAGAGCCTCTCATTGTTAGATTCGCCCTTTTGAAAATAAATCCTAGAAGTGTTCGGTGATGACAAACACATTCGAACCGAACTAGGAGAATATCAGTAACACTGCCGCAAGGGTAAGAATGACATTTGGCTTGTAGTAGATCTCAGAGGTTCGAACGGAAGCATCGTAAGAACACCATTCAAAATGTCTACCATGGAAGCAATTCTTTCGGATTTGACTGGTACGTCTTGATTCTCTACGATCGATCTGGAAAGCGCGTTTTTCCACGTTGAGCTGCATGAGGATTGCAGACATCTAACCATTTTTGTTGTTGCTGGAAATGGAACCTATAGATTCAAGAGACTTCCTGTTGGTTTTTGTAACTTGCCTTACTCGCCTGCGCGAGAGCATAATGTCCGTTTAAACACTGCCAAGTGCGTATTTGGCGTGAAATCTGTCAAGTTTCTCTAGTTCTACTCGTCCCACAACGAATGGAGAGTGGAAGATGACAAACGAAAAAGTTTCCTCGAACTAATCAACGTTTCAGAACGGTTTATTCCGAAAAGGGCTGAGTATGATGTATGATATGTACTAGCACCCATTGTGGCACGGATACTTAGTCCGACAGCAATGGGCTCTCGTCGCTGTTAGACTTGATCAAGCTTTAATAACCACTGATTGCCCTAATCATGCCATTGTATGAAGGGCCAAAAAGGGGTTGAGTGGATCGATAGGCAACATCACTTATACGTATACACAGGGATATAACAAATCTCCTTCCAACTACAAGATTGAACAATTGGTCAAAAGAGCAAGCTATATAACATGAGGATGCCCTAATGGGCGGGGAGAAGAACCCGACCTCTATTCACAAACTGTTAGCAATGGGGAGTTGGCATTCCCACTCTCCCCATCCAGAGTGCTTCAAACGGGTGTCCTGATGGTCCCTCCCGTTCCCATGAAATATTTATAGGAAAGGCTTGGAAGATGGAACACGATCCGTTTTTTGCGCGTAACAGGCATAATTTTTATTCGCAAATCCAAAGACATCTTTCGAAAGAAGAACTAAAAGGCTCCAACTTTGTTGAACCAACTTATTATTTATAGTCATCAAAAAAAAAGTATTTTCGAAATCCATCAAAAATTGCAATTTCAAAAAATGGCTTGTAGAAGCAACACCATTCATTTTTTGCTCATAACAGGTATAATTTTTACTTTTTCGAGTGTTTTTCGAAAGAGGAACTTAAAGGCTCCAAGTTGGCCCACGGAAGTGATTATTTATAGTCATTAAAAAAAATTATGGCCGATTTTCGAAATCCATCGAAAATTGCAATTTAAAAAAATGTATTGTTATATTTCAATTTATTGTTGATTCCATGGCATTATCAATCATTAAAAAAAAACATTCATATGTTTTAAAACGAAAAAAATGTGTTGCATCTTACAAACATGACGCCATAAAGACAAAACATCAAAAAATTGTTTCACTTTACGATTTGTTTGGAAATGACTTTGGATCATAAAAATACACCAAAAATGCTAGCCAACACAAATGTTAACCTTTTGATATCGATGGAAAATTTCCACTTATTAGGCACAAGAAATAATTGCTATTTTAATTATGCCAACACTTTTGAACATTGAACCCTGGAAGAGCTAAACCGAATGAGTGTATTCACTCCAAAAGCAAATGAAAATTGAAGAATAGTAAAAAAAAATGAGGTTAACACTTGTCAGCGCGATAGTGTTGTCGCTGTGAATGTCAAAAGGGGCGCTGTTTCATCTTACAAGCCGTTCCATCTTACAAGCTTTTCCTCTATAAAATAGTATATATATTTATGTAAATGAAAAATACTACAAGCATTCGTATCTATTAGTATATATGATCTTCATTCGGATGATCCTAAAATGCAAGATATGTTGTTAATTGTTTATGTGTAGAGTTCTTTGGGTCCACGCTTATGCACGTTTTCGTTCGTTTTCAGCGATAGCAGGAATTCATCAAAAACGTGATTTGAGGTATCCTGAAAAAGTTTATTGAATCTATTGAAATTTTACAGAACTAACATTTATACATTTTATTTTCCTGTTGCCATGGTCACTATTCGCTGCTTGATGTTGATTTTATAACAGCAATCATTTTATTTTTGCTGATCCAATAGTTATGGCTCCTGAAACAGGGAAAATTCATTTGAAAGACAATTAAATACAAAAGGACATAAAAACAATAAAAAGTGTTTAATTAATCTACGAAGCAAAATCAATAAAAAAAAATATCATCAAATATAATGATATTGTGAGTTATGATACAGTAATGACAAAAATTGAACTGCAAAATCAGACACTTGCCAAATGGCACACAGCATTGCATGAATCAGATCAGTTCAGATTTAGTAACATGTTCATTCACAAATAAGTGCAAAAGCCTAGCACAGATTCCGTTGCAGCTTCTTGTATTCAAGGCACTAGATACTTCTAAATCCTAATCATTAAAAGTTTATGTAACCTATGAGATAAAAATTATAAAATAATTTTAATTTTAACATATAAATCACGAAAACACTAGTAATGATAAAAATGGTGATGATGATGATAAAGATGAATGGTAATGGTTATGAATAAACAATGTCATATAAGATAATATATATAGTATAACATGAACTGAAAATTACATGTGTGCCGACTGCTGTTTTGTTGCAATTGTTGCAATTGCTTCAGATTGGTGATCCGGCCGGTATAATTATTTTATTGCATTATATCAAATAATATTCAAAATTAATAAATGCTCTTCATTCCAGAAGGTTACATATCCATATGTCATGATTAAATACGTAATAATATAATATTAGGGTTTATATACAATTGAATGCTTTATTGATATTTATACCTCAATGAATAACAAGATGACCTTCACATTCCAGAGATACAGTCATCTATCAGTGATACAAAGTGGTACGAAGCTGCATATTATTATTACTGCATTAATATTATTATTTCAGCAGGTTAATTAATTTATTTTAACATGGTTATCATAGGCTCGTAAACTCCAACTATTTTAACTAAATATCCATATTTTAACTAAATTTAACAACATATTTTAACTAAATATCCTTATATAATTTTTTGCACTACTATATATTCATGTATAACATATTATTATTACATTACATCTATATTTATATAAATATAATAAATAATGGGATGGGAGGGAGCACCAGGGTATCATTCAAGCTGAAACTGGACGATGGTTTGATTGACTGACTGAGTCTAGGAGGGAACAAACAGTATCATTTCTTATCATACCGATTCGAGTGTGGTGCTGCGAGTTCTACTCCAACAGTTTCAGGGAGAGTGACGCGCCCTTCTTAACAAGCCATCCTGTAGAAAGCTTAATGAGTATTGCGAATTGTGTTATTCGATTTGTTGGATCATATCGTTGGAAGGAGATTCTTAATTTCCCGTGGATTTCGTGTAAGTGTCTCTGCTTACGGGTCCATCCCTCCGTTTTTGACCCTTCATACAGCGATAGTGCGAATTCAAATCGGTGGCCCAATTTGATCTTGCTATTAAGTGGAGCTGCATCCAAGCCAAGGGCTAGAGAGGATGGTGGCTACCATACATACATACATGATGACCTGGAAGACCTGAAAGATATGAGAATGGAAAATTATGATATGATTTACAGGTCGCACCCCCTCACTTCGCTATTGTCAAGAAGACAAAATTGCCCAGGCTACGCCAACCAGCGTCTCCATGTTTCAGCTGGCAGTCTTTTGTGATCATATGACTCGTGGAGGCGTGAGGTAGGAACTTGTGAGGACCAGAGGTCGGTCGCACCTCCTTCAAAGTTGTCAACTCACCATTTGAAGCCCATTCCGAAAAGGGCCGAAAAGACCGACAACCTTAGAATACTTACTTACTGCCAATCATTGAGTTTCTATATGTTGATAATAATGATAATGTGTGTGATAATACCCTAGTAGCACACTTGTTGCCATTCGGTTGATATAACATAAATATGACTTGCTAGGTTATAATCAAGCTACTACAACTAATAATGACCGCAGCGTGTTACTTGGGTAATGTACTTTTTTATCCTGCCCATATGGAAGGTTCCTGTCTTCAACAAAGTTGTTCAGCGCCATCAGTTTGATGGGAAGAAGTGCAGAAATTTCAACACTACTGTAAAACTTTTCCGAAAATAGAAACCATCTTCACTGAAGAATCCAAGTATGCAGCGTTAGTATACTTCTTATCTTCGTTACATTTCTGCTTCGGTGATGTTTATATTGTTCTAGTATAAAGAGCGACTATGCGTTACTATGGGTGCGAACATAGACATGAAAGTAAAATAAAATTCACAGCATAAGGGCATCTTCAGCGGTGATCTATTTTTAGATCAACTTTATACCTGATTTGCATCAGCGAAACTTGAATAGAGCTAGCTAAAATAGGCCAACTTCGCGTTCCCCGCACTGGTGTTGTATTTCTTGTTGCTAAACCCACCAACTCGTGTCATTCTGTCGATCATGTTGAGATCGTAGATTTTTCACAAACATTTTGCCATTGATTGGTTTGACCAAATAATTTATAATGCCAGTAGTGCGTCGTTAGCTGACAACAAGGAATACTTGTCCTTTCGTTGGCTGAAGGTGAGTGTGTGAATACATGCATTTCGTTAAAACGATTTTAGATAATGCTGATTTGTAGTTAGGCAGTGGATAAACAAGAGTCGAAACGGAGAAGGTCACATCCTGGATGATACCCCAAGGTCGACCGTGATTTTCGTTACGGTCATCAGAAGCTGTTCCAGGACTACTTTAGCGACTCGCAAACCTACAACGAGAAGCACTTTCTACGTTTCCGCATGTCAAGGGAGGTGTTCCTGCACATTATGCGACAACTAGAGCCAACTAGAAGCTTCTCCAAAATGTACCTCTATGAGCTGTTTGCAAGTGCTTATCATGACCAATCTATCAATAAACAGATTGTTTAATTTGAAGACTTCATTACTTTTCATTTCCGAGCAATCGAAATACTATTTGGAATCTCGAAACCTCCGTATTTCGATCTAGTCAGCGTTTTCCAGAAAATGCAGTGGCTGTAACAAAACTAAGACAAGCATTCGTTACTTAGGAATGAAACGAAATGGCAATTCACTAGCACTGGGAGCAACTGGAGGTATTTATCAGCATTCGAGGCGAGCAACACCATTTTTTGTCCATCGCCAGCATCACACGCAGCCATCATGGTTACTTTTCGGCCCACAAATATACCTCAGAATATACTCAATAAAATTGAGTTATTGTTTAGTAAAAGCTGAAATTTTACTCAATAATTGGTATTATCAAGTAGCGTGTAGTGTTTTGGAACGGTATTTTTGTTGTTCAAAATTGCTGCAAGAATAGATCAAAACATATACCAGTTTTAAAATGATGCAAAATAGATCCAGTATAAAAGCAAATTTACAACACCGGTGCAGCGATGTTTTTGCGTTTGGTCTAAAAACATAAATCCAATCCACGATTTGGATCGCCGTTGAAGATGCCCTAAGGAAAGGAAAGAATTTTGAGAAGTACGCCGATGCTGACTACAATAATTTTTCTGTGAATATAGTCAAGATCCCTAAATATAGCATATTCTGACAATTCCTTCAGATACTAGCGCCACGCTGTGAGACAATTCTGAACTATTAGTTATTAATCAAAAGGCTGTGGCCCATTTATCAACGTTTTAAAAACAAAAACGTGCTAAATAGCAAGGACCGCAAGATATGGCATTTTTTGATAATTCACTTAAGCGAGAGGGAACAGATTCCGAGTTAAGACAAAAAATATATTGAGCCAGTTCTGAAGTTCAAAACATCAACGCTAGGACGACAATATGGCTTACTCTTTCAAACAGAAAAAAGGATAAAGCCAAAGGTTTTTTTCAAAGAGGATGAAATTTGACGAAGTTATATTTGAAATCACAAATTTTATTTTAAGAGCCATGTACTATTTACGTTAGGGTTTGAGGGAGAGGATGGGGTTTGTCATACACTTACGCGTGTTGAGAGATTGCACGAACAAACTAGCTTAGAGAAGTGAATCTACATGAAGTGAACTGCCCCTTCTGTTGGATGTACTAAATGCTTTAATTTAAGACGACAAAATTGGTAATTCCAATGCCGCCAAACTTTCCCAACGACTTTCGAAGACGAACCATTTCAAAACCTCTCAGCGATAACCCCATAATGGGCAGGAAATTTCAATAACCAAACTTTATCCATCCCACTCCGCTCCGACAACATCAATCAAAGCAATAACCCACCGTCGGCCATCCTCGTTCAGGTTGGGTCCCCATTGTTTACCCACTCTTAATTCAAAGCAAGTTTTAAAACAGCTCACTTTTAATGGCAGAATGACCATTTTCCGTAGCCCGATAGAGATTTCACCTTCCGAGAAACTCCAATCCGACCGCCGGAGTCCCTACTTTTGGGAGCCATAAAAACATTGAACAGATTGAACCGAGCAGCACTTCCTCACTCCCATCTCCATCGCAGTAGCCTTCCGAGTAGGTTGTCATAGATACGACATCCCTCCGACAACCGACTCAGCAGTATTGTCAACTCGGCTGAGCGCCGGGCACAGGCAACAGAGTGCTCGCTGTGTTCCGGTTCCGGGAAAAAAACTAAACTGAAAGAAAGCTGCCGACGTGGCATGAAGAGAAAAATGCCATAGGAAAAGCTGCCTTTTCCAGGTGTGCGACGTGAAAGAAGATTCTTTCTTCAATCCTTTCCTTTTTCCCTATTGTACCAGTGGAGCGAGAGAGAGAAAAGGCAGAAAAAAGAACCACAGTAAGCGCTTTTCTGGCCGTCGTCGTAAATTGTCGCTGCTCCTTCCGACCGAGTGCTGTTCGTAGAAGGTGGGAACCGTTTCGTGTGGGAGGGGGTGGCGGGCAATAAAAATGAAAAGTTATTAGTATAATAATTTTTATAATTGCGGTGCGCCAACAAGCATTCAGGTGGTGGAGCTGTTGCTTCCTACTTCGGTGGTGGGCAAATTTTGAGACATTCAGTTTCTTCTATTTGAGTTTTTGTGTTAAGTCAGCGCTAGCAAGAATTTACTGTGCCGGAAGCGCTAGGCTCATGCCATAAACTTGCAAGATGATTTTATAACGACATTCACAGATTTCCTAACGGGGAAATGAGGGAAAAGAGTGCAGGAGTGGGGCACTGAATTATGACCAACAACATCCATTTGGGAAATGGCTTCTTGCGAGAAAAACTCCTTGAGAATAAAAGCATCACCATTTTAACGAGGATTTACTCTCCAAAAAAAACTCCATCCTCCGTAAATGGATACACTTCCTTGTGTAGTTTAACGTGTTCTTCCGCTTCGGAATTGAAAAGGGAAACAACTTGAAAGTTCTGCAGAAATGATTGGCATAATGAAACGAGGGTTCTCAATTGCTTTCCTTCGGGGAACATTAATTATCAGTTCCCTGAAGAAGAAACTGGAACAATAATTCAATTACCTCGCTGGTGGATCCAAGCAACCGCACAGTATCACTCCCACACAGTTTTAATCAAATTACTTCCTCGCTTGCTTTGATCCTGGCTCTTGAAGTTCCTATGAATTCTATTAAACTTCATCGCCTCAACAGTGAAACAAAAACCGAAACATAATTAAAATTTAAACCATCGCCGCTGGACCCGGCAGGGGGATGCAAGGCAGCAGGAAAATACATCGCAAAAGAAGGATCGTGGCCATTCCGTGCTTTTTCTTCGCCCGGAGAAATAAAAGTGCACTTCATTTTGTTTGTCTCTACTGGTCGTCGTCGTCGTTGAAGACAAAAAAAAACCTACTCTTCATTGGAGCTTTCTTTATTTCAAAAGAATGTTTTTTCAAACATCTTTCAGCTGTGGTTTTTCGTCGTCCCACCTACCCCCTTTAGCTGATTGCAATCCGTTGTGCAAGCAAGAAAACCAAAGGATTTTCTGCCCTTTTGTAGAAGTGTTAATGGTGTCTTTCCTTCTTTACGCTTTTTCTCTCCTATCCCTCGTGGCAAGCATTCCCTCTCTCACTCTCACACACACAAACACACCAACAAATAGACCCGTTTGAAAGATGAGAGCCCTTGCCAAGTCGCCTTTATGGCGGAGGAATGGACTTTCGTTCTTCTTTTTCTGCCCCACCTCCGCCCCCTCCAACCCTTAATGAATGAACAAATGTCGCCGCAATCCAAGCAACCCATTGACTGCGGTTGTTGCTGCACAGCAACCAAGAGTGCATGTTGCTTGATTAATTCCCCCGCCTACTACAATGAGACCGGCAACGAACGATGCGATGATGAGGATAATCAACAAACATAATTATCCTCATCATGTGTTATGTACAATCAGTCTTACACGCCCGCCCGGCATGACGTGGATTTGTGTAATCAGGGTCGTAAATTCATCATCGGCCCAAGTTCCCGGCCAGAGAGACATGTTCAGGATGTCTGAGCATTCCGAACGCTAATTGCATCAAACTGCTCTGCTGCCAAACCGGTGCCGTAGACACTATAAATTAGCATAATTGATAGTTATCACCTCTGATAGGGCCACGTGTCACTCACGAGCAGTGTTGCTAGGTTATTCGATCATCCGGGCGTCCAGTTGAATTGTACAATCTGCGAAAAAATTGGGAATATTTTATCAACTCATGATAAGACTAGTAACTATGTGTATGTGTTTGATTTTATGTCGGCTGGATGCAACTAGAACTGACTCTAAAAGTACGAATGAAACCTGTCAAATTATGATGACTTTGATTTTACAAACTGACCTCATTCATATTCAACGCTTGATCTAGAAAAGCTCAGTCAATTGTTATTTGTAAATTTACTCGAGCTCTAAATAATGATCAAAAAGTACCGAGAATTTGTAAATAAAACAATTTTTCTTAAATTTTTTAGCAAGTAGATTTTGACTCCTTGTAGATAATACACATTTCAAGCGACGCACATGCACGGAGGAATAACAGTACTCAAAAATTGGTGTTTTGACATCTATCTCGGAGATATGTCAAGCTGAACAATGCATTGTTGCAAGTCGTAAGTAACATCAGGTGTCTCTCTTTGTCGACTTTCTCTTTGCGTTCTTACGGCTATGTAAAAACATATTCAAATATTTTCAACATACAGTTCGGTAATATAAAGTGTGATTAACGATCCAATACATCAACAATATCAACAAATTGTTTAATTGACTAACTATTATCGAAAGAAAAAGTCGACAATGCGAATCTCTCAATGTTACTTAGGACCTAATGCATTGTTCAGCTTGAAGTGGACTTATCAACAAGGTGGTTGAAAGCGTTTCCCTTAGTTCCTTAGTACACTCCCGTTTCATTTTACTCAATTTTTGAGTACAATTGTATACTATCTCTTTTTCTCTCACGAAAATGTTACTCAATTTTCGTAAAAAAGGGATCTACTCAATTTTTTAGTAGGAAATTCATTTTTTTACGAAAATTGAGTAACATTTCCGTTACAGAAAAAGAGATAGCATACAATTGTACTCAAAAATTGAGTAAAATGAAGCGGGAGTGTAGGAACAACGTTCTTACGTCAAAATGGATGTTTACTTTTCTCCCATCTTCTCTAAGCCAGATTTTAATTTGGATGGGGTTAATAGTATCCAAACATTACCAAAATATCATATAAATTAGCCGTGTCCTGAGACCGACCCATAGCAAGCGTCTTTTAGTACATAAGAATGAGAAAGAACGAGATGAGAAAATACATTCAATCAAACACACCTTTTTTCCGGCTTTCAGAGAACATACACGCTCGTTTGTAGTTACTCAAAACTGAGTAGAAAATAACTCAGTTTTGTTAAAAGTGGAACTACTCTTATTAAGTAGCTGCAGGGGTACTCATTTTTGATTAACTATATCACTTATCAATATTAGAGTAAACATTAATAAGTATCTAATTTAAGCTGATTTAACAATCTGAGTAAAAGCCATTCATTTCCATTAAAACCCGATGCGCCCCAATAATAAAAAAAAAAAAACAAATTGACACAATTCGTTAAACGATGCAACCAGTTTGTTCATCGCCGCCCTAGAACTGTGGCTCGTCGATTTGTGTAAAACATAACAAACAAAATCCATCACCATGCAGAGATGAATTGGGACAACAATGGCGAAAACCATAGCATGGATTGAATTCGGTACTGCGATTTAAATTTTTTTTTTTGATTGCAACAGACACCCAAAATAAATTTCACATAATCAGCGGAAAATATCCACTAGAAATTCACTTAACTTTCATGTGATTTAGGAAGTGGAGAATACTTTGCAAAATCAAGTGAATCTTATGTGTCCAGTGAAATGTATATGATAAGTCAAGTAGTATTTCTTTTTCTATGTGATAATCATGTAAATGTCACTTATTTTAGAATAGGAAAATATCTACTTGTGTTTCCATTAGTAGCTAAGTGAAAGATTTTTTCAGTGTACAGTTGAACCATCTTGAAAAATTTTGATCGACTGAATCATGGACTGAACAACGTTTTTCGGTTTGGAAAACTTAAGGGAAGATCCATTAATTATGTCACGCAGTAAGGGAGAGGGGGGGGGTTGGAAAAACGTGACAATCCATACAAAAACAAAATTGAAGGACCATACAAAAAAACGTAACAGGGGGTGTGGTGGGGGGGGAGTTATAAAAATTCACTTTTTGAGTGACATAATTAATGGACGTTCCCTTGTTATAAGTACTCTATTTTTATGAGTAAAGCCCTTTAACAATTAAAGTAGCATTTACTCTCAGTTTTATTATTTCAAGTTGCTCAGTTCTTGGCATTTAACATGGAAATACGAAACTGGGTGAAAGTTATTCTATTTCGAGTAGATATGAACAAGCGTGTAGAAGCCAACTATAGAAGTCGAGTCGACCGTCACTTAGCTCGACAGGTCTATTTTGCTATTGAGGAATCCAACTTGAAAAAAGAAGAAGACACCGACTGGTGAAAAATCGACAGCCCCATGTTAAAGTATGGAACGAAACTTTTAAAATGCTTTTAGAAAATTCAAATGAAATTCTAATTAAAAGCGGTTTGTTGTATGATTCAGCAAAATAAAAATAAAATTTAAATAACGTCCCTATTTTGCTGTTTTGGATTTTTCTTACATCATACAACAAACCGCTTTTAATTAGAATTTCATTTGAATTTTCTCAAAGCATTATAAAAGTTTTGTCCTATATTTTAACATGGGAGCTGTAAGACTCTTCGCCACTCGGTGTCTTCTTCTTTTTCAAGTTGAATTCTTCAATTACAGTTGTCGAGATCGGCGGAATTTTGTCGACTCAATCGACCGCTCAAAAACTAGTTACTGATCTATCATTTTATGTCGAGGAAGAGTTTGTTCTGGTACGCGTTTTTCATCGGTTAGTAGTTAGTAGCCTGGGTTGGAATAACTTAAAGTAAATTTTGTTTTCTCGTTTGAATACTAATACTTTTGTGATCCTAATATTGGTAAAAGTGATGAGCTTTTGAAATTAATCTTAGAACTCTGATTTTTTTCTTAAGTACTTCTAAATGCATCATTTCAGTACGTTTATTCTAGGGATTTGAAAATTTACTCTCGAACTAATTGGTTTAAAATAATTCCTTGATTCCAAGAAGAAATAAACTACCTAAAATTTAAGAGCAGACTTCCCAGAGTTTCAGAAAGATACTTTCTAAAAGTTTAGGAAGAAACTTCATGGAAAAAAAACTTCTCCGAAGGTCAGGCAGATACTTCTCAGAACTATGGCGAGCACTTCTTAGTAGTTCAAGCAGGAATATTCCAAAAAATTCAGGAACAAATATCTCCGAAGTTCATGTTCATACTTTTCAAAAGTATGAGCAGGAGAGAACATCCTCGAAAAACAAGAAAGGATGGAGTCGAAAGAACAACAATTCGTGAAAAAAAATTGCACAAAAGTGTGGAAAATCCATCTATGTCGCATTATGACACAGCAAAATCACTCAGAGTCCTTTGTTCAGTAAGGACCTGTTCATCTCAAATCCCACTCGTACACTTTTGTCCACACAATTTTAAAAAAAATATTATGGACCGTGGACATTGGTCAGACTCCCTCCCCCCTTCCCCAAGAAAAGTCTACGTGACTCGGAAACCAGGATCTGGCAGCAAGCGGAACGACAACTTCAAATCCCAGCCCAGCGAGATACAGTAACTGATTAAGCAAAACGCTAACCTTTCCATCCTAAAGTGCCTAAAACGGTCAAAACATCGTATTCTTTCGTTCAAAAAGTGAAGAAAGCGGCAGGATATAGGTCGTTCAAAGCAAATAAAAACCCCAAACAGGCACGTAAGCTGTTCGGCAAATTGATGACAAAATTTGTCTGCATGGTTATGGATGATGAAACAAACGTCAACAAAGAAGCTTCCTGGTCTTGAGTTCTATACCGCATTACAACGTACCAAAGTTGACGATCATTTCAAGGCCAAAAAGCTGTCGAAGTTCATGGTTCGGCAGGCTATTTGTAGTTTGTGGTTTGAAGAGCAAAATCTTCATAACTACAGGTAACCAACGGGTGTCTGCAAAGATGGCTACTATCATTCATCCAAATGCACACGAGCTTTTGTGTTGTTGTGGTCTGATTTGGCGTCTTGCCATTTTGGTACAGCGGCTCAGGAGTGGTATGCAAGAAACAACGTCAACATTGTACCAATGGACTGTAATCCTCCGAACACCCCAGAACAGTGTCCAATTGAAAGGTATTGGGCCATTGTGAAGGTAAATGAGTATGTATGAGTAACCATTGTAGGCTAATGGTCCCCAGATTTACGTGTCTGGTCCCGTCGAGAGCGTGGATAGGCAGGTGCACGCTGATTTGGCGGAAGTAGCAATCTGATCAATCTGGTCTGGTCTTACTAATTACTAATCTCTCCTCTTTGTTTTCTTGTTTAACTGAACGTTTTCGTCTTCAGAAAATTAAAACTCGATTTCAACGGCGGTGGTAATAATATCGAGGAAAAAAACTGAACTTTGAGGTAAGGAACTGTGAAAAAATTTCAAAGCAACGTAGAGCGAATCGAACGAACTTCACCGCTTGCTTGTTCACTGGAAAATGCGAATGAATTTGTTTGTCAAATTAAGAATTGCATCAGAAGATCTGAGCGTCAATTGATATCGTTTTCTTGTTCTTTCTAACGTTTCCGTCATTTTCGTTAGTAGATTGCAGTTTCAGACTTCTAATGCTTTTATGGTAAATGTGTTTCAGTAGTGTGAGCTTCAGCAAACACGAGGATAACGAGGGTGTTTCTATAACTTGCTCGGGACCATTGGAGAATTTGTTCGGATCGTGTACACAAAACTCGCGATTTTGACTTAGCTGTAAAAACGTCCGATTTATTTTAAACACCACTGGGGTAGAAAAACTACACTTTATTGATTAAAGGTCGACTCGCAATGTTCCCGCTGCGATGCTATATCTTTCACGGTTTGGTTTTGACTAAACTGCTTCTCGTTTAGTAGGTGAATATAAATCTCGAACGAGGCCTACCAGTGGCGATCGGTCAGTAAAAAATGTGCACACCAAAAAGTAGTCGTCGGAAATGCCCCTAATGCAGTCTTCTCCGTGTACGCTTTGCTTATCCGATCACTACTACATGCATATTAATGTATGTGTGCTATGATGAAGACGTCGTTTGGCTACAGTAACCTTTATTCAGTAAATGGCGTCGAATCAAGAACGCGTGCGCGAAGCAATTTTGCACAAAAGAGTGGAAAATCCAGATATGTCGCACGGCGATATTGCCAAGTCATTAAAAATCGCAAAATCGACGGTTACTAAAGTGCTAAAAAAACTTTCAGCAGCGCTTAACTTTAAAGAGAACGGTCGGTTCCGGAGGTAACCATGATTCTCGTTTCGTCGCGGAGAGGAAGAAAGTGATTAAAGTTTAAGAAGAAACCGAATATCTCCGTTCGTGATGTGGCGAAAAAGTGAAAATGTCTCCATCGTTCGTCCAGAAAGTGAAGAAGAAGTGCAGGCTTGAAATCATTCAAAGTAGGTTTTGCTCCAAATCGTAACGACAGCCACAACAAGAGCGCAAAATCTCGATCGAGAAAATTATATGACACTATGCTGAAGGAATACGACTGCATAATATTGGACGACGAAACATATTGCAAAGCTGACTTTCAGCAGATACCGGGAGTAAAGTTTTATACCTCGTTGCAAAGAGGAAATGTTGCTGATCGTTTTAAGCAAAAAAATTGTCGAAGTTCCCAAAAATACCTCGTATGGCAGGCAATATGTGGATGCGGTCTCAGAAGCGACATCTTCATCACGACTGGCACTCTAAATGAACAAATTTACGTAAAGAGTGTCTGAATAAACGATTGTTGTCGTTCATTCGGGAACACAATGGTTCAGTGCTGTTCTGACCTGACCTGCCATCTTGCCACTATGGAAAACTGGCTAAGGATTGGTACATTGCTAATGGTGTAAATATTGTCCCAAATTATTGTAATCCGCCAAATCCGCCAGAACTCCGTCCGATCGAAAAGTATTGGGCTCTGGTCAAGAGGAATCTTCGAAAAACGAATAGCGTAGCAATTGATGAGGAAAGCTTGAGGCGTAACTGGCAGAAAGCTGCAAAATTGGTGACGGATGACACTGTGCAAAAACTGATGGAAGGTGTCAAACGAAAGGTGCGGGCATTTGGAAATAACAGGTCAAATTGACTTAACTGTATATGTTTTATATTTGTATTTTTATGAAGTCTTAAATAAATGATTTACTTTTGATTTTCTCATATTTTCCATTTAATACCACTAATTTCCCGTTGACTACTTTTTGGTGTGCACATTCTTTACTACCTACATCTACCTATTGTAAGAGATAGGAAATTGCTTAATGCGATAAAACGAGAAAACTGGAACATCTTTCGGTGTTGCCAGAAGGACCGACATTCTTTTCGTTAAACAGAGGGGTAAGGGAATAGAAATCGATATATTTCGCAAGGTTTGGCAGGCAATTTTTAGTGAACTAGAAAAAGCAATTTAACCCATCTTGATACAAAATCCTGTTCATGGTACAAACGAAGTTATGCAAGTGTGTGCAAGCGCCTGGCAGCGCAAGGATAGCTCGAAAAAAAATTTCCGCTCAACTTCTTTGTGTTTCGGCAGTCGAAGCAACCGTAGGGTCTTTTTTGTTGTCGATACCACAGAATGCCGCAACGCTATTCGCCACTGTTGAAATTCGGCCTTCAATTGTTCTTTTTTTGTTTTTGACTGATCATCGACAAAGCATTTTATGAAATAAACGAACCCATGCAAGTGAGGGTAAATGACAGGTTGCACAAAGCATGGTAGAAAAAATATCCATTTGCTCCATTCGATAATCGTCATCTGACATTCCGACACACTGTTAACTAATACCACTCATTAACTAATACATTTTCAAAAGTGAATTGCTTGTTTTATTTTTACCCAGCAATCAATGTGGCATTTTTCTTTCAAGTGCGATCTATAGCAAGAAATGAAACAAAATCAGGTGGAAATTGCATTGCAATCTTGTTTATTTATTTTCAGTGTATTCAGCAAGCAACTGTTCAAGGATTTTTCCGGTAGAACTGTCTTAAGAAAGACGGACAGTCGCATGCGAGAGTGGCGCAACGTGGTTATAAACCATAAACCGTTTTGTTCATCGGTTTGTCGGTGAACATCAAAATCATTGCATTTTTTTATTTATATCACCGTCTCGTAGTAAAACCTGTCCACGTAAAGTTTCGGACACTTTTCTTTCAGTGTAGATTTTGAATTATTTCACTGATTGCTGAAACGTTTCCCTTACCTGACAACTGAAACTCTTCATTTTATTTCTTGGTACAACATGTTTACATTGATACATTCAGTAAAATGTCGTCGAATCAAGTGAAAAAGCGCAAACGCATTCTGTGCGAACAGCAGATAAATTCGAGTGTATCGGTAAGCGATCTTGCCAAGAAACTAAATCTACCTAAAAATACCGTAATATGTGCTTGCAAATCATTTGACCAACGCTTGACTGTGGATCGGAAGGTTGGAATTGTAACAAATCGAAAAGTAAGCTCCCGACAAATGAACAAGAAGGTGGTAGCCGTTATTGAGAAAAATCACAATCTTTCTATGTGAAATGTAGCTCGCAAAGTTGGGAAGTCAAAATCATACATACAAAAAGACAATCAGAGGCAAGAACTGAAGGCGTACAAATTGGAAAAGGTGCCTAACCGTGATGTCAAGCACATTTTCACTTCAAAAAGTCGTGCGAATGAGCTTAACACTAATTTTTTGCAAACATTTTCTTGTATCATAATGAACGACGAAACATACGAATTCAAAGACTTTAAACAGCTTTGGTTTGGCTTTTTATACCGTAATGTAAAGGATCGCCGTTGCCGAGCATTTCCGGACAATGAAGGTGTCCAAATTCCCGAAGAAGTATTTGATTTGGCAGGCCATATGTAGTTGTGGTCGAATATCTAAAAGGTTCTACCAGCACTATCAAGAAGGCTGTGTACGAGAAAGAATGTCTGCAAATGCGATTGCTACGGTTTATCAAAACCCAGGATTCTTCAACTCTATTTTGGCCTGATTTGGCCTCTTGTCACTATGTGAAATCCGTCCTGAAATGGTATAAGGTACAAGAGATTAAATCGTGCCAACAACAGCCAATCCACCAAACTGTCCAGTACGTCCCCAATAGAGAAATACTGCGCTCAAGTAAGGCGGATACTCTTCAAATCTAAGAAGAAAGCAAATGAAACCGACGATTTCAAAAGAAAATGGAGAATCATTACGGCGCGCGTATCTGAGGATACCAGTATTGGAACTAAATGGCGGGTGTTCCACAGAAAATTTGAGAATTCAACAGAGAGAAGGATTAAAATCTAAATTAACTGTTTCTAATGTAGATATAACTCTATTATTGTGATATAAACAATCGATTTTGTTGAATAAGGCGGAATTTTCTTTTTGCTGCTAGTATTATGGTGTCCAAGATTTAGCGTGGACAGGCTTTACTCTCACAAAACTGTATCCAGACCATCTAACGAAGGGGTCACAACTGGTTGGATTCGTGGGTTGGCTTGAAAGATAATCAGTTTGTCGACACGGTTTCCGCTGCTAGTCTTTCGGTAAAACTACCCAGGTAACCAGTAAGCATCCCGACCAGAAGGGAACAACAAAATTATTTCAAGTTTTGTTGTTCAGTTACGTTGTCTCATATCAGAGGTTGTTAGAATTGAGATCGCAGATGTAGATAAAATAACAAAAATTGTAACAAAACAATCGTCAAGAGGCAACAAAATTATAGCTAACTATGATGTAACATAAACATAACAAACTTTGTAACAGTTTTGTTACGAAGCAGAAAAATCAGTGTTGGGCCATCATGAAGGCCAAACTTCGTAAAATACCTTAATTATTCGAGAACAAGCTGACTTTGGGTAAAAGCATCAAAGAAAAAGTCGGCCCACTATTGCCCAAAATCTTGAGTGGTATCAAGGGCAACGAGCGGGTTTCCCGACCAGAAGGGCATAATATAAAAATAACAAAATTATTACAAACCTTGTTACGACAAACTGATAATGGTATACATTTGTTGAAGACGTTCTTATCTGGAGAGGTATATAACAAGCTTGTAACAAATTAAGATATAATGCCCCGCGAGGCAGAATTTGCGAAGAGAAATAAATTAATTCTTACACTAGTTGACATCACATCACATCATTACAAAACTGTTACAAAGTTTGTTTTGTTTATGTTATATTTATATCATAGTTTGCAATGATTTTGTTGATCTCTGAATGACTTTTTGTTACAACTTTTGTTATTTAAACTACATCCGCGATCTAAATGTTAACAACCTCTGTTATAAAAACAGCGTAACTGAATAACAAAACTTTAAATAATTTTGTTGTTCCCCTTTGGTCGGGTTTAGTCATGTGAAACCAATGAAGCAGAAATATAACCATACTGTTGTCCTTTAATTCCAGTTTGTAAAAACCGTCTGCAATGAATTTTTGGCGACCATTTTTGTGTCTCATTTTTTTCGAGTACAGTCTTTAAGGAGATACTATCACACTATCAATTCGACTGAAAGAAGAAGCATTCTTATTCAGAGAAAAAAAAGATTTATTTTATGAACTGGTCAATTTGTCGGATGTTTTGAATCTACTCTGAGGGGCCTCCCAGTGGCTTAAAGAATGCTTTTCCAGATAGAGCTCTGACGTTATTCAGTGTTCTACAAGTGCTCTAATGTAAGCAACTGATGCTCTGAAGTATTAAAAAAAATACCACAGGATTTTAGGACTAATCAAATGATGACCACTTTAAGGATTATTCCGGGTCCAACTTAGTAGTTTCAAGCATCGCTTAAATCATCAGGTTGACCATTCATTTGCCTTTCTCAAATTTCCCAATCAAAAATACATATTTTCCCGGATCGTCTGAGCTATTGTAAGAATTAATCTTTTTCTTTACGCAGATCGTGCCTTCCACGGCATTAAATCTTGATTTGTTATGAGTATGTTATATAAATATCCAGATTAACAAATCCTCTTTAACAAATTTAAATCAGTAAGTCGTAACAAGGTTTGTGATAATTTTGTTACTTTTATGTTATACCCTTCTAGTCGGGATTAGCATGTGCAGTAAATTAACCCAAAATCTGCATTTCAGATGCGACAAGCATTATGTGAACATTATATCAGCATCTTGAATGCTACCTGTTGCAAAGTTGGATTTCAAATGCTATTTAAATGCTTGCAGTCTGAAATAAGCATTTCAAATGCAAAATAGCATTAATGAAGCATGCTGTAAAGCAGCCATATATAAGGCCAAAAGCGGCATTTATGTTACATTTAATGTGACTTAAATGCTTGATAGGCTGCCGTAAAGACGCTTTGGAACTGCTCATTGGTTACCTGGGTAGTGTTGTTGTCCGATTTGTTGATTCCCTGGTTCACGAATGATTCTTTCGATTGTTGGCCGAAGTCAAGTGCAAAATGGTGGCGGACAAATTGTTGATCGACTTCTGTTCATAAACCTGGAATATTGTAGAAAAATTATCAAGTTACGTTTTTGACGTACTGACCACTTGTATAGAGTTATGGCAACACTGACTACTTTCTCACTCGAGTAAGGCTCTCACCCAGCTCCATTTCATACACCGCAGCTGCCAGACAAGAAAAAGGTCGTGGCCTGCCTGGATTGTCATCGTCTTTATTCTTGAAACTTGTAATCAACTACTACTCACTGTTTGCTAATAACTGCTGTTGCACAACGCTAATACAGTCATAATCCGGGGATTAAAATCTTGTTCACCACGAATGAACAAAATGAGCGAACGAACGGTCCGGGTTCCCCTTTAAGATTTTCATTATTCTGCCGAGGAAGAGCAAAACAAGAAGCAAGCGAATAATTGGAAACTGCAAGCGGATTAGTGTTTGTTTCTGTTATGAGGACATTGGTGCGGTTGAGGAAAATTGCAACTTCATGTGGGAAAATAAGTGGAATGTCGCCTGGGGGGTGGGTTTTCTGTGTGATTCGGAGTTCTAGTCAACCAACCGCAAATTCGTTTTGATTCGAACTTTCGATTAAAAAAGCCGTTCAGTAGCACTTGAACTCAAGATACAAACGCATTTTTCATCACAATGAGTCCTTTTGTTTCGAAAAATAGGACGCTTAATAGCCTTTCTACCCCCGTTTTGATTTCACTCATCCGTTAAAACGCTCGATTCAGAGTTAATCCATCCTCTCACCTCATTTTATCCGAAACCCTGGAGGGAAAACCCAACGCTTCAAAGCGAGCGATCAGCCTTGCAAAAAAAAAAAAAAAAGAGCCACTCATCGTAAGTATGAAAGCAGTCCATCAATCACCCATTCAGACAAGCATGAGTTTCCATGCTAAACGAAGAGTAAACTCCGATACGGGCAAAAGGCTTAATGCACTTGAAATCCCCATTCAAGTCATGCCAGTTTTCAAAGTGCACTTTGATGCGAAAACATCACACACGCACATGGACCCCCCCTCCCTCTAGTAAACGATTGGCCTACTTGATGCACCGCAACACTAATTTGAGCGTTTCGTCGAGGGCAACATTTTCATATGAAACAAAAAGCTCCTCCCCCCTCAACTAATTCCGTTCCGCTGGGAATGCGAAACAGTTTCCACATTCAATCTCGTCGAAAGCTTTTTGCGCTGTAAGAATGCTGTACGGGAAATTCCGACCGTTGAATTAGATAGCTGCGGCTGCCGATGGAGAGGTTCATTATTGGTGAACAATTTCCGCGAGGCGGAACATTTTTCGCATGCCTTGTCGAAATTTGAGCAGGAGCTTGGAAGTTAAAGTTGGAATGGACCCGGCCATTTTGCATAGATTAAAATCACTACCCCGGATGAAATGAGCTTGAAATTTAATCGAGTTCATTCGAGAAGAGAGTGAGTTGAATTCAATTTCAAGTTAATTAGGAAAAATACCGGAAGCCTGCTGTGAGTGTCGTTG
>JASCZW010008988.1:0-2500 GCA_034211315.2 Aedes japonicus
TGCTCATCGCGTATTCACAGAAAGTAAACCACTAACGGAGATATGCGCTCACTCGCTAGCGTAACTTGAGATCGCTTGACACTTTTTTTTTGTTATTTTTGCACACTGCGGTGATGTGCTATTTAATTTCAATTACTTCTGTGTTGATAAAGCTTTTATTCACTTTTCACTTATAAGGGTTATGAAATGTACCTTACAGATATGCTAGCAGCATCATCTGGAGTCTTTGGTGTCCGCCGTAGGTTGTTGTGGTGGGTCCTTCCGTCGCTCTGCAGGGCACAACCAGATGATGTTCGCTCACCAGCGGCTTCCCGGCGCTGCAGTTGCCTCCGTGAACTTGCTTGGGTTGGTATTTCGTGCAGCTTTGCTTCCGTACGATCTAGGTCGATATCTTCCAAGTTTCGATATTCGCTCTCACTTTTAGATTGTTCCACTTGATTCGATAAGAAACTTTACAACGCACTAATTCCACTCACCTTCGTCGACTGCGCCATTTATAAGTTGATTGTTCAACTTTGATAAAAAAACAATTTATTGCTCTTAATAACTAATTACATTGGATCACACTTAAAGACTAACTCAAGAATTGGATTGAAAACACTTTTATATCATTGTTCTGCTGACTCGTCGTTCCTCCGGGTGGTCTCGATTCTGGTGCAACCTTTGATCGTATGGTTCGATCGGTCCTGCGTTCGTCATCGGTTTTGGAAATGCGGCTGCATGGCTGGCTCGGTGTGTTTCTGCTGAGGTAGCTAATGGATAATGGCCTAGGTGGTCGGTCAGGGTGTAACTTATATATATATATATATATATATATATATATATATATATATATATATATATATATATATATATATATATATATATATATATATATATATATATATATGTTTACATATTTATATATATATATATACAGATATATATATGTATATATATTATATATATAAATATATTTATATATATATATATATATATATAGCATACATATATATATATATATATATATATTTTATATATATATATATATATATATATATATATATATATATATATATATATATATATATATATATAAATATATATATATATATATATATATATATATATACACGATTCCACGGGAAAAGAATAGAGTTAAAAAAAATTGCCCGATTTTGCTCAAAATCGCTTGGTATGTTCTTCATCGAAAATAATAAGACCCGTATTTTTTTTATATATATAACGGTGACCATGTTCGATATAGGTTTACCAGAAAAATCGACATTTTTCGAAATTTTTTATTTTTGAAAAATCATAACTTCTGAACCGCTGAATCGATTTTAAATATTTTTTTATAAATAGAAAGATTATTACTTCTTGTTTTTATTTAAAATATTTGTTAAAATAATTAATGTACTCAAATTTGCTAAAATGGTCAATATATTTGTTTTTTATGATTTTTAAAATGTTGGACCACAACGACTATTTATTTTTATATTTTTTTATTAAAATTCAAACATTTTTACATAACATATCAAAAAATCTCAAATGTTCATCGAGCCGTTTTTGAGTTAAATTTTTTGAAAATTTCAAGTTTTTTGCCTATACACACATGGAATGAGCATCATTTTCCATCACTTCAAAATAACTGCGGGAATCATTTCATTGAAGTTATCAAACTTATTCCTAATAAATTCATGATAACCATGTTTACAAATCTAGTTTTATTTGTGAAGTATTGTACCCATCAAAAGTAGGGGAGGCTGGTCCAATTCTGACCCCATTAAATGTAAGAACTATAAATCAGCCTCAAATTGTTTAAAAGCAGAGACCAACATTGCTAGGATTTACTCAGCCATGGTTTACGCTATAACTGGAGCCACAATGGTCCGTTAGCGTCCAAATTCAGCATGAGTGCTCATAAGGATTGCAGGGGCACTCATGCCGAATTTGAGTTGTAGCGTAAACCACGACTGAGTAAACTTAACTCATATTTTGAATTAATCCACATTGAGTGAACCGAACTGAAACCTTACTAAAGAAACGTTTAATACAATGAAGCATGACTGCTCAAATTGCCATGTTTAGATTAATAGTTACAGGAAACCTACTCCTAAACTATATGGTTATGCAGTGGAAAGGAGAACAAAGTTGGATAAAAGCTATTCCTACTTTTGTAATACCTGCTATTGCAGACTTTATCGCTTTATCAAGAAAGAAAACGAGCCAGCAACTCCAAGTGCAGTTAATCTAGAATGTAAAACTCAAGAACTCACCGTTTCTGAACCGTGTTTAATATTCAAAGAGCAATATCCTACTTTTTAAATTGGATTTTCAATGTTTTTCAGTAGCCGCCCAAAAAATTGTATTCTGGCTGGTTCAAGTGTAACGCATACTGTCTGCGTATGCATTTATCATCAGAATGTTAAACTAATGTTTAAAACCCTTAAGGTTAAGAAACTTATTCCTAACCATTTTAAAACGTATCATGAAATCCTACAATCCTACTAGAAATGTT
>JASCZW010008988.1:7500-45905 GCA_034211315.2 Aedes japonicus
CAAACTTTCGATGATCATTCATTGTTTACATTTGGTGTTATGGCCATTTCACGAATTACTCGAGAAAAGGGCGTACTTATGACAGCTACCACGCTGTGTAAATACATGTTGTTTTTTATTCCGAGTCACAAGTGAGCATAATATACGTTTTTTCGATTTTCTCCATACTAAAATACATTTACTATCTTTTAGACACAATTCGTCACTCTATTCAATCCAGTGTCCATGAATATAATTCATTGGAACAGCGATCATTCGGCAGTCCTATATTAATCTTCGTTCCCAACATGTAAGAAACCTATTAAATCATGAATATAGATTTCGGACAACAATACTCGAAAGCTAAGAACATGTGAAAAAATAGGAAAATGGTGAAAAAAATAATTCACTGCCAAGCGGTGGTAATCTAACCCACACCTCCCAGGACGCTAGACGGGCGCTCAAAGGTGGAGTAATCATGTAAATTTTAAAACATACAATTTTATTACTGTATACAGTGATTTCTTGGTTTTTTATAATTTTTTATTGTTTATTTTTTGTTCTCCCGACTCGACTGGAGTGGACGCCGTGTGACAAAAGAAGAAATCAGGATTTGTTCCGGCCTAATTTTTCAAAATTTTGAAATAACACCTGGTATAGAAAAGATAAACGTAGTCCTACGTTAAAATTCTCAATGATTTACAATTGAATATATTGTAACCATACAATAGAATCTAAAGTATGTACAATTACCTAATAGTATTGTTCACAACGATAAGATGACAAAAGTAGTTATTGTTACCACAACAGAATCTAATGTAAATTGATACATCGACAATAGAAAAGGGGGGTTGAAAAGTATTAATTGTATTGTTTCTCAACTGTTGAAAATCCTAGCATAAAGAGTGAATTGTGAATCTATTGTAATGACAATATGCATTTTTCATTTATCTGATTCATGAACAATCAGATTCATGTTCGGGAATAGATTTTAATGTTGTTTTATATTATTGTATTGTAATTGTATGGTTATTTTTTATCCGGGTAGTCAGCCTTATGAAATTCCAGAGCATCGTTCATAAGTTGAACCTTATGAATTTCTTAAGTTTATTTGCCTGAGTGTACGACATGGTATACACATTTGCCTACACGTTCACACTATATCTTATATTACGTGGTATAGAGTATCTTGATTCAAATGACATGTACATTATTTCTAGTGAAAACCAGATGTATGGTTGCTGATATCAAGATACTCTATATCACGTAATATAAGCAGTAGTGTGAACGTACTATAACGTACAGGAACTATAGGGGTATTAACCCTAAAGATAAATAGATTTATTCACGATTATCTCAAATTTGTTGAAGTATTCATATAAAAACAATATCATCCGTAGAATTTAGAGAATTTCATGCATTCAACTAAAAATTTGCGTTGTTTTCTATTGCAGGTGGAGCACAACACTTTACAGTTAGAATCTAATCCAAAAACGATAGCAAAACCTAATCTTGAATCCCCTGAAAACAATGAAACAGCATCTAAACAACGAAAATCACGCAGTGTTTCGGTATCCTGTTCTTCAGCAGATAATGCCGAACCCGATTCATCTTCGGTAGATCATGTATCATCTCTAATACAATTTAACCGATCGTTCAAAGGAATCTTGAAGCGCTCATCTTTCCAACGAAGCATCAGTGAATGTTCCTCTATCGATGAGCACTACTATCTGGGAACTTCAGTTGACGGGTCAACTGAAGCTTGTTCGCTGGAGCATCCGAATGGAGACTTGTCAGATAGCTGTAGAAAAACTGTTCGATTCAACGATGCAATCAAGACTAAACTATTCAGGTACGTGAAACAAGAGACGGTTTTTGCGCCAACTCGAACAAATGTTGGCAGCACCTTCTCAGATTACAACGAAACTTTCTTGGTGTATAAACCATGACTAGATAAGCCACGTTGCATACTTAGTTTCTTCATTTTTTTTCTAGACTGTCTTTTGAAAAGGGCTAAACTTTTTTTCAAATGTGTTTAGTAAAAAAATTATTACTCCTACAAAAAAGTGTTGTATGGGTGATTATCACCCATAAGTCAAGTTTTAAGAGATAAGATAAGTCAAGTTTTAAGAAAAAAAATATTTAAAAAAAACCAAAATGAGCTCTACACTGAAAAAAATCATTTTAACAAATTTAAAGCCTATTTAAAAAAAACTCCATTTTGTATTTCGATGAAATTTTGTCTCAAGATAGGTAATTATGTTCCCTACAAACCGTCCATACATCACAAGGTGGGCACTTTTAAGGAAACAAAGTTTTTCTAACAAAAACTTTTTCATGTCCCATTGATTTTTTTCAGTGTATTTTGTTATCAAAAACTAAACCAGTGAAGGTTATACGACTATGTAGTCATCTCAAAATGCAATGAAACTTAACTTGTAATATGAGACAAAGCGAAACACGCATTCGTAATTTCTACCAAAACGTTTCTACTCCTTTTCTTACCTAATACTAGGTAAGGCTATTTAGTAGTATCGAACTACCTAATCGAAAGAAACGAATCAAGAGTTGTACCTAAACCAGATATAAACTAAACAAGAAAGTGAATCAGTGACATTCAACGTATTACTTCTCTTTGCGTACGGTTATTAAAAGCAGATCTGAAAAGTGTCATAATGGACCAATCGTGTAAATCAAAATTCAACAGATTCAAGTGCTGTGCAAAAATAAACAATCCAAAGTGCAACCGTCATAACCTACGTACCATGCCATCAAAGATAATAGACAAAATTTATTCCATGGGATATACCCATGAAATCGACGAATCGATGAGTATTTGTTAGTCATGTCGTGGATTGATAAGTCACAATAGTGGTCCGAATACGAAAAAAACGCCGATTTGCAGCAACATCATGATGATCCAGAACCGTCAACAAATCGAACATGAGTTAGGTAAGTTATCCTTCAACATGTTAACTTCTTTTATAAACTTTCCACTGCATTCATTATTATAATTTTTACCTTTTTTATCTTACAGATATGCTACCATCAATTCCATCATTGGAGTCAATCCCTTCAACAGATCAACTACAGTGTCCATATAATGTTGAAAAGTTTAAAACCATTGCTGAAACATTGAGTTCATCGCCAACCTCGTCTAGAAACATGAGAAGTATGGAATATCGCATAAACACATCATTGCATTACGAAAGCAGTGTGAAAAAATATCTTCGTAATAGATTCAACGGATGTTGGCAAAGTGGAGGCGTATGAAGAGATAATTATGCAGTTAAAGGAGAAGTTCAATCACCATACAACTGACAGAAGCGAACAGATTAAAATATTATCTGTACTGCCTAAGTCTTGGTCGGTAAATAAAATCGTAAGAGAGTTAAACGCAACAATGTATATGGTGAGCCAGGTAAAGGATCTCTCAAGCGAATGGCAAAAAGAGATGCTCGAGATTATGGAAATACCATAACAACCCTACGAGAGTTATATAACTGGGCAGTTGAACAGACCGATAAAAATATCACCAAATTAAGTTTCTGTTACGTATCCACTGAACAGTACATTAAAATGTCAGAAGAACTCGAAAAAATATATAATAACGCCAAAACAATACCAGGCACTAAGAAAGCACAGTTTTTACCTATTCCTGGTGACAAAGTAGAGGCAAAAAGGTATTCTAATTCAGGAGATGAACCAAACATATTTACCATGACCTGTAAAAAAATATATAAAAGAACATTTTTAAAAATAGCTTTAAGAAAAATATTATAGTATGTATATATGAGACATTATAAATAAATGAATATATAAAAGTGAAATTTAATACATATTCCGATCAAACATTAAAACCTTTCCAAATGATTGATTAAATAGCAAAAATATCTCCTAACAAATTGAGCTTTATTGAATTCTGGGATGGTTATGACCTTCACTGGTTTAGTTTTTGATAAAAAAATACACTGAAAAAAAAATTAATGGGACATGAAATAGTGTTTGTTTTTATATCGACTTCGAATTTTTTTAAATGATCTTGTGATAATCACCCATACAACACTTTTTTGTAGGAGTAGTCATTTTTTCATTAAACACATTTGAAAAAAATCGATTAAAAAAAAGTTTAGCCCTTTTCAAAAGACAGTCTAGAAAAAAATTAAGAAACTATAGTATTGCTGGTTGCAGTTATGATTGGACTCTAGAAGTGCTTTTTGCGCATTTTAAAGTGTGATAAAAGTGCACGTTTACGTCAAATCGTTTTGTTGTCTTCGGTGCACTTATCCTTTATGCTGAAAGGTATAAGTTCACTGAAGACAGGAAACGATTTGACGTAAACGTGCACTGTTGAATTATATTCCAATGAAATTGAACTACCCTATTGTAGTACTAGAACACATCTCTCTCGATTTCCTCATCTCCATATCGAACGATCGCCCTCGCGATCGTAAGTAGGATTTTCGAACGATCGCCCTAGCGATCGGAGGTAGTTCGTTATCATGTGCATCTCATATAAGTAATATACCAGAGCCAGATCAAAGTTAGTCGCAAATAAACAACCGTCTTGAAAGCATTCGAATGTTATACGTGTCGTGAAATCGAAAGAAGGAAGTCAACCATAGTCTTACGTCGAACCCGGACCAAATTCATTCTATAGTCTCTAACATATTTAATGGTCCTTCGAACCGGATCGTTTGGTGCCGGTCGACGTGTTGTTAGTTCGGTTAACGGTAGGGCTAAAAACGTTCTTGGTGGTGATAAGGCTCACGGCGGTCGAGCTACACAAATCATTGGTTGAATGCCAATCTTAAGTGATTAAACCGTGATATAAGGTGCTCAAACAATTGTTGAAAGTACATTGTCCGTGTGGTGAAAAAAGTGAAACGGAATGACCGTTTGAACAGTGTATTGCAAACCTTAATTACATACGTAATTGTTTCACTGTCTTACTCGTACGACCTGAAGAACGATAGTGCAATAAACCGAAAGTGCAGATCCTGAGGTTGAACGGAAAAGAAAAGGAATTTCTATCTGTGGCCGTGAATGCTGGAAGCTGGGAGGTGATCGTCAATAGTTATAGACCGAGTGAAATCGGCGTGGAATCTTGACCGCGTGGTGTTAGCTTCGCTTGGGTTGAAACAAAGGGATCGACCAACAAAGAACCGACCTGTGACCCCTGAAGAGATACGGGTTCTCTTTCGACGCTGCCTACTGTAAGTAGATTGCATGCATACTAACCCTTTCTTCTGATGAGCCTTTGTACGGTTTGTTCGCTGAAAAATAAAATTGAGCTTTGAGTTAACGATTTGTGAATTTAACACGAGTGGCACACACATCTTTCGACACATTGCACGGGTCTTTGTAAACCCCCAATCGATCTACAGCACAATAAATAAAATTTTCGATAATCTTGGACGTTAATCGCATTTCGACTTGGAGAGTTTTTGCTGTTTTGTCGGCAATATGGCACCAGCAACAAAGTCGCTTCGGAAGCAGGAACAGTTTTGCTTAGACACAATGGAAAATTTGCTGCAGTTTATATAGCACTACCAAGAAGATAGGGACAAATATTTGATCGAGGGTTGGAAAAATCGATTGAATGAAACTTTCGAAAAATTCCAGAATATTCGTTTAAAACTAGAGTTGATAGAGGATGAAGACGAAGAAGATGGTGAAGCCACTCATCGCAACCTCCGCGATGAGTTTGAGAAAAATTACGTCAAGGTTCTAGGGTTTTTGTCAGCAGCCGAACGTAAAGCAAACCCTCCATTTCTAGTATACCCACTGCATCTGGATCTGCGAATTCAACTGCCAATCCTGCGCAATCAAGAATCAAACTTCCCGAAATTAAACTTCCCTCGTTTGATGGTACCATTACAGAATGGCTCTCGTTCCAAGATTCGTTCAAAAGTTTAATAGCTTCAAATCCTAATTTGTCCGACGTCGACAAGTTGACTTACTTGGTAGGCTCATTAACGAAGGAAGCGAAACAAATCGTTGAATCAATCGAGATTACTTCCGCAAATTATTCAGTCGCGTGGGAGTTGCTTCAAAAACGTTACGACAATAAAAAGTTAGTTGTCAAAACATATCTGGATGCACTTTTCTCGATTGAACCACTCAAGCGCGAATGCTACGATTCGCTCGTTCGTTTGATTGATAGTTTCGAACGGAATCTTAAAATGATTCAAAGGATGGACATCGATACGGAAGGCTGGAGTATTCTCTTAGCTTACATGGTTTACGCACGATTGGATTCATCTACTCTCAAGCAATGGGAGAATCATCATAGGTCTACGGATGTGCCAGAGTACAAGCACCTACTTCAGTTCCTGAGAAGTCACGCAACGGTACTTCAATCGATAACGCCCATCAAACCTCGTGTCACCGAGTCAACAACGACGGCCCGCGTGCAGAAACCAAAATTCAGCAACGTCCACTCTGTAATTAGTTCCTCATCCAAACCATGTCCATTTTGCAAGCAGCCATCACATTCGGTTTTCAAATGCGAAGTATTTCGCAATTGGTCTGTTGCAGAAAGGTTCGAAACAGTAAAAAAGAAGTCCCTCTGTATCAATTGTCTCTCGCCTGACCATCAGATCAAAAACTGCAGCTCCAGCGCGTGTCGCGTTTGTGGGCAAAAGCACCACACAATGCTTCATCAACACGGAAACAATCAAGTCAAGTGCTATGTAGCAATATTTGTTTGCCTTGCTACAAAAGCGGTGCACGTTGAGCTTGTAGCTGATCTTTCGACTAATGCATTCAGCGCTGCACTGAAACGTTTTGTAGCCCGGCGTGGTAGACCAGCAGTGATGGAATGTGATAACGCCAAGAACTTCCAAGGAACATCAAGGACATTAGCGGAACTCTACAAACAATTCCAGTCACAACAACATAAACATAATGTTACTACTCACTGTGCTGAAGAAGGGATCTTCGTTAAATTCATTCCTCCGCGCTTTCCCAATTTTGGCGGCCTTTGGGAGGCCGCAGTTAGGTCTTTTAAAAGACACCTCAAAGCAACAATCGGGAACACCATTCTACTGAAGGACGACCTTGAAACAGTTGTGACACAAATTGAAAGCTGTTTAAACTCCCGGCCTCTGACGCCACTGACTTCCGAACCAGAGGACCTGGAAATTCTCACCCCGGGCACTTTTTGGTGCATCGCCCACTGGTATCCATCACCGAGCCTTCGTATGCAGAACTGCCAACCAATCGTCTGGATCGTTACCAACACTCTCAAGAACTCGTCCGACGCATCTGGAAGCGTTGGAGTACCGACTACCTCTCGGGACTTCACCCCCGCACGAAATGGACTCGTTTGCGGGATAACATCAGCATCGGGACAATGGTTCTGTTGAAGGACGAGAATCTTCCGCCACTTAAGTGGCGTTATGGCCGGGTAACTCAAATTTTTCGTGGTGTCGATGGCAACGTTCGGGTGGTTTCTGTTCGAACCAGCGACGGAGAATATCGGCGTGCTATCTCGAAAGTGTGCGTTCTTCCAGTACAACAATCAGCACCTGGGGGTGAATGATGCCGTTATCAACATGTTCAGCATGACCAAGCGTTCCGGCGCTTTTGGGTTGTGACGCATATGAACTAATGAACTAATATTGCCCAACTAATGCTTCTGTTTATTTTCAATCCTCTATCACTGCGACACCGACGATATCCTGACACTCGCTGCACTGGCACAATGGCTGTATTACGGTATCCGTACCTGTCAACCGAGCGCTCATCTCAATGCACATCCGACAACCGTGTAAACACGCTGTTTCGCACGTTCCAATCTGAACATCTGCTACGTCTGAGGTGCCACACTCTATCGTCACCAAACCGTCGTGTGCTGCTGCAAGTGGAGGATACCATTCCCGCATCCAATCAAACGAAGCAACCAATCGGCAACCGCCGAACGAAATTTATCAGTGTACATCGTGTTAAGCACCGAGATTACCAGCATCACGACAATCTATTTGGACATACTTGCAAATTAAGAAATTTAAGAAATGTTACGAAAATTGTTTAGTCATAATTGTATACTAAGATCAACCAGTCCACCCCTTAGTTAAGAGAATAGGGCTGGCGTTTATCTCGTTTGAAATAGTAAACTTTTCAAAGGTGGCCGGCTATGTTGAATTATATTCCAATGAAATTGAACTACCCTATTGTAGTACTAGAACACATCTCTCTCATTTTCCTCATCTCCATATCGAACGATCGCCCTAGCGATCGGAGGTAGTTCGTTATCATGTGCATCTCATATAAGTAATATACCAGAGCCAGATCAAAGTTAGTGGCAAATAAACAACCATCTTGAAAGCATTCGAATGTTATACGTGTCGTGAAATCGAAAGAAGGAAGTCAACCGTAGTCTTACGTCGAACCCGGACCAAATTCATTCTATAGTGTCTAACATGCACTTTTATCACACTTTTTCTGTTTTTGTCGGAGTCCATTTTTAACTGCAATCCGCAATATTCAAAGTGGCTTATCTAGTCATGGTCTACACACCCAGAAAGTTTCGTTGTAATCTGAGAGGATACTGCCAACTCCGAATACGATTTGGGGCGAAAACCGTCAATAAAAATATGCATATTTGTCTAAGCATTTAAACTTTTTGCAGATCTAACACGAGCATTTTGGCCCAAAAAAAGAAAAATGCAAAGAAAAATGAAAGCAAACGACGAGCTTTATGTCGCCGCCTGAGTGAGGGGGAGAGCACTGATAATGATGATAAGGTATGTTATATATTATGAAAATCTGCTTCAGTTTGTATTAAAGCAGTAGTAATGCATTATTTATTATTGCTTACAGGAGATTGTAAACAGCAATGGAGCATCGATACCAGTTGTAGAAAGAGAAAACGAACATGATAGTGGAATTTCGTTGGATTCGGATGTAGGACACTCAATCGATAAAAAAAAAGTATCTGGGGCGCAAAATCAGCATCAGAAAGATTCGTCTAAACCAATTGAAATCAGCCGGAATGGTGACCAAAAATATGTAGCCAACAAAAAAGAAAGCATCGATCTGGAAGTTAAATCACAGTCAAACAGTAAAAATGTCAAGCGAAGTAATTCTAGCGATATCGAATTTAAAAGTGATATGATTTTTGATATCGAGATGTAATATGATACGTAGGTTAATTTTGTTTGACTTCATACATCACATTTGTTACAGATTGTTTTAGTTGAGAGAAAAATGAAAAGAAGCCAAAATTTCTCCAAAAATTATATATAACCGGATAGGAGTTGTATATACACGTTTAAAACAACTTCGAAAATACGAATAAAACTTAAAAGCTGGAATAATATAGTTATATGTTTTCGTAAATATACCAGAAATGGTCCCAATTGCCATAAAAATCAAAGTAATGTTTATTCTCGATGACTTTCGAAAGCCATGTTTGATTTAGTTTTCTCATTGTTAGGAATAAGGATTTTCAATTGCGTTACCGGCGTTATATACTTTAGGAGCTTGGTCAATTTTTGCAAAAAGAGCACTCCTGAAAGCGCGTGTATGTGCGTTGTAATGTAATTCTGTAGTCTGTAATTCTGCGTGAATTTGACAGTTTTCCCATAGGTTTTCTATCAAATTTACGTCAACGGAACGCTAACGTATCTATTGTGGGTGACCCTTCACGTTACTGACTGGGAAGTACCCGGTAAATATTGCATACCTGATGTTTGTATTCTTGAAATTAACATAACGATTAGGATTTTTTTTGCATTATTTGTACATACCTGCATTTGTAAACTATTGTGTCTATTCTACTTCTCGTACGGATCGAGACGACAGTTCGACATAAAATTTTCATTAGGGCCTAACTGACAAACGTAAACAATGGCTTCTTCCGTAAATTTGTCGTGGCACAAAAGCTTCCCATGTAAGCCTCCAATTCTATCGGAAAGGTGAACACTTCCTTTTCGAAATGATCGTGGTGGATTGATTAGGCGAGTTTTCAATAACGAGAAATTTAAGAAAGAAGCCATTGTTTACGTTTGTCAGTTAGGCCCTAATGAAAAATTTGTGTCGAGTTCTCGTTTCGTTGTCGCGCGACTCGTCTCGCTTTATTCCGAATGTCGATCCGTGCGGGACGAGACGTTCATTTCGTATCGAGAGGAAGGAATGAACCGATGCCGATGTGAAGTTTACTCAGAGAAACGGGAGAAACGTCAAACTGAGAAAAGTTTATCGTAGAGCTTATGATAAGGGCGAAAACAATTATGTTTAATAATAAATATGTTTTAATTTACGCATTATGCAAAAGAATTGCAAAACAAGAGCCATCAATACATGTAATAATTACAATGTGTAATTGTTTTTGTCGCTTGGAAACTATTCCATGAATTTCTGAATGATTTTGTAACAACGTTTGTAACTAAAGAGGTAATTGAAATTCGTTCTATTCATAATGATATGTTCTGATCTTAGCTCGTTGGATTTTTCTATTAAAACAACTAGAATAAAGTGCCAGTGGCAGCGTAAGTTATTAATAATAGTCTAAAGTGTGTGTTTATTTTCCTATCTGTACGAAACGATGAGTTCTTTCGAGTTCTGGTTCAGTGACGATGAGGAGGAAACTGGAGATTTCCAACCAGAAAGGGTACGGCTTGAGCGTCGCAGATTGCGAGATATTAGCAATACTTTGCATATGCCGCAAGACTCGTGAGTATCGGTTCAAATCTTCCAAATAAAAAAAAAGATTATTTTCGATTTCAGCTTTATTGAGTACTTTAGAGTTTCAAAAGAACTCTTCCGATATTTACTAGACAGTGTGGGAGATAAACTAGAAGGAGTTAAATCGTCAGCTGTGCCGCCTATGTTGAAGCTATCTGCAGCATTGCGGTTCTTTGCAGAAGGAAGTTACCAAAAAGGTGTGAGCAACGATTTGTTCGCGGGAATGGCTCAACCGACCATTTCAAAGGTATTGGCAGCTGTTATTGATGTGTTGAAAGCAGAAGTTTGCCCGGCAGCCATACGCTTTCCGGTTTCAGAGGACGAAAAGGACGAAATCAAACGCGGGTTTTACGAAAAAACTGGATTCCCTGGCGTGATAAGGGTGCGTTGATGGAACGCATGTAAGGATTTTCAAGCCAGTGAGTGACATTCAGCATCTCTATTACAACAGGAAAGGATTTCACAGTTTGAACGCTATAGTTGTACGTATGAATTAGTATCGAAGCAAAAGCATGAAGTTTATTATTTAAAATATCTTTTCAGGTCTGTGATCATAAACAGACTGTCCGTTACGTGAATGCCAATAGTCCCGGTGCTAATCACGATTCCTTCATATGGAATAATAGCAACAATCAATATGTAACTAGCGATTTGAAATTAGTTCACTGTTGTAGAACCCCTTGGTCCGAATTACACCTTGAAGCCAGCACCTTGTTATACATATTTGCGCCTTTGTTTTGATTTGCTGTGTTATTTTGACAGAGTATTTGAGAGTGTGTTCATGTGAGTTCATTATAAGGGGTGCATTATTGAGCTTGGAACCGAGCTTGGGACGATGTTCTAGTACTGACTGAGCCAAGAAAAAAATCGTTTTTGTATGGGACCTACTGGTCTTAGAGTTAGTCTATGATAATAGTCCGTTGGATGTAGAGCTGAACCGACAATACCGGAATGGAGAAAGAAACACATGGCTTTTGAGTAAAAAATTATAAATACATGGAAACTTTTTTTTTTTAACTTACTCGTTTATTTGTGAGGCTCAAGTGCCATGGGCATAACGGAGCCGAGTTCTTTTTCATTTTTATAATGACAATAGCTTACTAACTATGTTAATTTTGGAAAGCCGAAAAACTCGCGACTTGGTCGAGGTTAGGGATTACAATAATTCGGGTAGGAATGGGGGAGTAGGAATCTTAACGTTAGCTTTTAACAGCAGGTTGGCGATGCGAAATTGTTGCTGTTGGTCTGGCGTAGATGTTGCGTTGCGTTAAGCTGTAACGATACAACGGAAGCGGTATTACGGGGGAGGGGGCGAGGTGGACATGTTAAAACGACAGCTAAGAGAGGATCAAACGAATACATCTATTTGTTTCAAGAACTTGTAGATTAGCCCCATATAGTCCAAGTCCAGCTTACCCAGCACATCTCTGATATCTTCCTTTTCTGGTTTCCCTCGGGCCCGTAGGGATGCGCAAAGATCAGATCTGGCAATTTCGAAATCGAGGCAATACCAGACAACATGGTTGATGTCCTGATAACCTGCACCACAGCCGCATTGATTGGTGTCTGAGAGCCCTATTCGATAGAAATGCGAGCCTAGCGAGTAGTGATTGGACATTAGACGACACATTACCTTGATAAAATCCCGGCTAATATCCAACCCTCTGAACCACGATTTTTTCGATACCTGTGGGAGAATAGAATGTAACCATCTGCCCAGATCCCCTGCATCCCATTTTTGTTGCCAGCTGATCAGGGCCTGTTGACGGGAAATAGCAAAAAATTCGTTGAAGGCGATTTGTCGATCATAAATATCGCCTGTCATAGCGCCCACCTTGGCAAGTGAGTCCGCTTTCTCATTACCCGGAATGGAGAAATGAGAAGGGACCCAAACCAAGGTGATGGTGTAGGAATTGTTTGATAGAGCACTCAAAAGAGATCGTATTTCGCTAACGAAATACGGTGAGTGCTTTGCTGGCCTCATCGAACGAATAGCCTGAAGTGAGCTGAGACTATCCGTAAAAATGAAAAATTGATCAGAGGGAAGAGAGGCAATTTGCTCTAATGCATAGTGTATAGCCGCCAGCTCTGCGACGTATACGGAGCAAGGATTTTGTAGTTTGAAGGAGGCGCTATGAATTTCGTTAAAAATACCAAATCCAGTGGAATCATTTGTTTTTGACCCGTCGGTGTTAAACTTCCTGTCACATCTGATATGGCCAAACTTACTTGCAAAAATTAATGGAATGTACTCCGAACGGAGTGGATCTGGTATTCCGCGAGCTTCTTGCTTCATGGTCAGATCAAAAACTACAGTAGAACTAGAGAAGTCTTGGGAGTAATCACGATTAGGAACATTCGAAGAAGGGCTCACCTCCAGAGTCATGTACCAGTAGTACAGTGTCATGAACTTAGTTTGAGGATTTCGTTCGATTAGCTTTTCAAAATTTGCAATTACCAATGGATTTAACACCTCACAGCGGATGAGGAACCGGAACGATAGCTCCACAAAACGATCTGATAAAGGAAGAACTCCTGCTAATACCTCTAAACTCATAGTATGAGTTGAGTTCATGCAACCTAACGCGATACGAAGACAACGGTACTGGATTCGCTGCAGCTTCAGAATATGAGTTTTCGCGGCGGATTGAAAACAGAAACTACCGTACTCGAGAACCGACAGAATTGTTGTACGATACAGCTTTATCAGATCTTCCGGGTGGGCTCCCCACCATGTTCCGGTGATAGTACGCATGAATTTTATTCGCTGCTGGCATTTCTGAATCAGATACTTTATGTGCTTTCCCCAGGTGCATTTAGAATCGAACCAGACCCCTAGGTATTTATAAGACAAACTTTGAGTTATTGTCTTACCCATAAGTTGAAGCGGTATTTGTGCTGGTTCACGCTTCCTAGAAAAAACAACTAACTCAGTTTTCTCCGGAGAGAATTCGATACCCAGCTTTACAGCCCAGGTAGACAAATTATCTAGAGTATCCTGCAACGGTCCCTGCAAGTTGTTCGCCCCTGGTCCTACAATTGAAACAACGGCGTCATCCGCAAGCTGTCTTAGCGTGCAATTTTCCATGAGGCAGCTATCGATATCTCTGACATAAAAATTATAAAAAGGGGGCTTAAACAAGAGCCCTGCGGGAGACCCTTGTAGCTAATTCGTAAAGTTGTCGAAGATCCATGAGAAAAGCTCATATGTTTCTCAGACAACAAATTGTACAAATAGTTGTTTAGTAATGGTGAAAGGCCACACTCGTGGAATTTGTCTGAAAGGACGTCTACACAAACTGAATCAAAAGCCCCCTTAATGTCCATGAAAACTGAACCCATTTGCTCATTTTGGGCATAGGCCAGCTGTATTTCCGTTGAAAGCAGCGCAAGACAATCGCTCGTTCCTTTGCTTCTGCGGAAACCAAATTGAGTATGAGATAGAAAGCCATTAGATTCAATCCATTTGTCGAGCCGATGGAGAATCATCTGCTCTAGCAGCTTCCGTATACACGACAACATCGCAATTGGACGATAAGAGTTGTAATCCGACGCGGCTTTCCCGGGTTTTTGTATAGCTATAACTCTAACCTGCCTCCATTCATCCGGAACAATATTGCACTCCAGGAACTGATTAAATAAGTTCAGCAAGCGCCTCTTTACGACGTCTGGGAGGTTTTTCAACAAGTTAAACTTGATTTTATCCATTCCTGGCGCAGAATTGTTGCATGAAAGAAGAGCAAATGAGAATTCGAGCATAGAAAAGGGCGCATCCAATTCGTTACGATTGGTTTGAGTATCGCGAGCAATTCGTTGCACTGGAACCGAATCTGGGCACACTTTCTTAGCGAACGCGTAGACCCACCGGGAAGAGCTTTCCTTGTCTTCATTCACCGACGACGCATTTCGCATTCTTCTCCCGACGGTCCAAAGAGTTCTCATCGACGTCTCACGCGATAGCCCTTCGACGAAGTGACGCCAATATCCACGTTTTTTGGCTTTGGCGAGGCTCTTAAACTTACGCTCAAGAACAATGTACCGCTCGTAGTTATCTCGCGAACCGCGCTTCCGATATGCTTTAAACGCGACGGATTTTTCACGGTAGACTTCAGTACATTCGTCGTCCCACCACGGCGTGGGCGAACGTCGGCGAATTGTTGATCCTGGTACCGGTCTGCGCTGTGCGTCGATCGCACATTTGAGGATTAACCCGGATAAAAACCGATACTCTTCCAACGGAGGAAGGACTTCGACCGATTGCTCGCCATCGATGATCGCTTCAGCGAATTTACCCCAGTCTATGCATTTCGTGAGGTCGTACGCAATGTCGATCGAGCGAGATTGACACGAACCATTGGTGATTGAAATTTTGATAGGCAGGTGATCACTACCATGGGGATCTTGAATCACTTTCCACGTGCAATCCAATGATAGTGAATTCGAACAGATTGAGAGGTCTAATTTGCTTCCAGGGTTTGGAGGTGGAGCCACGCGTGTTACTTCCCCAGTATTCAAAATAGTCAAGTTGAAGTAGTCCATGAGGTCTAGTATCAATGCAGAACGGTTGTCGTTGTACGGTGACCCCAGGCTGTACCGTGAGAATTAAAATCCCCTAAGATCAACCGTGGCTCTGGCATTGCGAGGCAAATAGTCGAAAGATCCCTGCGGGATATTGCCGTATTCGGCGGCAGGTATATGCTGGCTATACTAAAACTTTTGCCTCGAATAGTCACTTGGCATGCAACTACTTCAGGGCCTGTCATCGAGGGAAGATCAATTCTATAAAAGGAGTGGAGCTTATTAATCCCCAATAGCACCCCTCCATATGAGTCCCTTCGATCCTGCCGAATAATGTTAAAATCGTGGAAAGAGAAATCTTTATCAGAAGAGAGCCATGTTTCACAGAGAGCAAATACGTCGGCAGCCCTAAGTTTGCACCTTAAAACTGAAGAAATGATCCATGAAATATTGAAATTCATTCCATTAAAAACGTATTTATGACCCATTAAACTCTGGTCAATATCCATAATAAAATGGATATGATCCATAAAATGTATCAATGTGATCCGTAATTTATATAAAATTTAGCAATAAAATGTCAAAAATGTACCGTTATATACCTAGGGTATGATCAATAGAATTGTACGGATTACCCATAAACATATAGCAAATGTTCCATAATAGGTTCAATATCATTCCTTAAAGTTGTAAAATTGATCCTTAGAATGTAACGTTTGTGAACTCAAATATATACACATGATCAATAAATTATTGATCCAATCGTCAATGATCCATGATAGTTATGAAAAATTAACCACAAGCTTCTAAATATGGCCCATAAGAAATAAACGTTGGGCATTAAAAATAATATGTAGGATTCATAAATTATGCCAGAATTATTACAATGTTGAGTTTATATTTTTTAAATTTTGGCTACGGCTTTTTGCTTTTTGAAATCGATCCTTGACTGCGCTACTACTCAGATCTATTAACATGTCCGTTTCTTTATCTATGCGGCTCAAATATTGCTATTAAAGAAGGATTGCTTTTTAGAAGAATTTCAATTTTTCAGAGAGCTCATTTACTTACGCGATTTCGCGTTCTTTTACGACCGCAACTGCGACACATGTTTCCCAATAAATTTGTTAAAGAGAACTCTTGCATATAAAGAACTAGGGAAGATTTTCCAATATTAATCTCATCACTTTGCAATTCATCCTACTTGAAATTAAACAATGGACAGGTGACAGGATTAGTTAGTAATGTTTGTTGTTGTTATTAAAAGTAAGCAAACATTATTAGAAAACGAAACCGATCCTTCAACTGCCCAATTGTTTGATTCATCGTAGGATGAATAAAGGAACAATGAGATTAATTTGGGAACAGTTACTCTACATGTCAAATTTAAGGCTTGATCAAACTGTTATTTAAGATTTTTTTTTAAAATTATGCCGGGCAAACGCTTGCCGTCCAACTCGCTATCGCTCGTCGGACCTAACTACAAAAAACATCCTCCGTTTGTATTATACCGGGTCTACACAAACTGAATCAAAAGCCCCCTTAATGTCCATGAAAACTGAACCCATTTGCTCATTTTGGGCATAGGCCAGCTGTATTTCCGTTGAAAGCAGCGCAAGACAATCGCTCGTTCCTTTGCTTCTGCGGAAACCAAATTGAGTATGAGATAGAAAGCCATTAGATTCAATCCATTTGTCGAGCCGATGGAGAATCATCTTCTCTAGCAGCTTCCGTATACACGACAACATCGCAATTGGACGATAAGAGTTGTAATCCGACGCGGCTTTCCCGGGTTTTTGTATAGCTATAACTCTAACCTGCCTCCATTCATCCGGAACAATATTGCACTCCAGGAACTGATTAAATAAGTTCAGCAAGCGCCTCTTTACGACGTCTGGGAGGTTTTTCAACAAGTTAAACTTGATTTTATCCATTCCTGGCGCAGAATTGTTGCATGAAAGAAGAGCAAATGAGAATTCGAGCATAGAAAAGGGCGCATCCAATTCGTTACGATTGGTTTGAGTATCGCGAGCAATTCGTTGCACCGGAACCGAATCTGGGCACACTTTCTTAGCGAACGCGTAGACCCACCGGGAAGAGCTTTCCTTGTCTTCATTCACCGACGACGCATTTCGCATTCTTCTCCCGACGGTCCAAAGAGTTCTCATCGACGTCTCACGCGATAGCCCTTCGACGAAGTGACGCCAATATCCGCGTTTTTTGGCTTTGGCGAGGCTCTTAAACTTACGCTCAAGAACAATGTACCGCTCGTAGTTATCTCGCGAACCGCGCTTCCGATATGCTTTAAACGCGACGGATTTTTCACGGTAGACTTCAGTACATTCGTCGTCCCACCACGGCGTGGGCGAACGTCGGCGAATTGTTGATCCTGGTACCGGTCTGCGCTGTGCGTCGATCGCACATTTGAGGATTAACCCGGATAAAAACCGATACTCTTCCAACGGAGGAAGGACTTCGACCGATTGCTCGCCATCGATGATCGCTTCAGCGAATTTACCCCAGTCTATGCATTTCGTGAGGTCGTACGCAATGTCGATCGAGCGAGATTGACACGAACCATTGGTGATTGAAATTTTGATAGGCAGGTGATCACTACCATGGGGATCTTGAATCACTTTCCACGTGCAATCCAATGATAGTGAATTCGAACAGATTGAGAGGTCTAATTTGCTTCCAGGGTTTGGAGGTGGAGCCACGCGTGTTACTTCCCCAGTATTCAAAATAGTCAAGTTGAAGTAGTCCATGAGGTCTAGTATCAATGCAGAACGGTTGTCGTTGTACGGTGACCCCCAGGCTGTACCGTGAGAATTAAAATCCCTAAGATCAACCGTGGCTCTGGCATTGCGAGGCAAATAGTCGAAAGATCCCTGCGGGATATTGCCGTATTCGGCGGCAGGTATATGCTGGCTATACTAAAACTTTTGCCTCGAATAGTCACTTGGCATGCAACTACTTCAGGGCCTGTCATCGAGGGAAGATCAATTCTATAAAAGGAGTGGAGCTTATTAATCCCCAATAGCACCCCTCCATATGAGTCCCTTCGATCCTGCCGAATAATGTTAAAATCGTGGAAAGAGAAATCTTTATCAGAAGAGAGCCATGTTTCACAGAGAGCAAATACGTCGGCAGCCCTAAGTTTGCACCTTAAAACTGAAGAAATGATCCATGAAATATTGAAATTCATTCCATTAAAAACGTATTTATGACCCATTAAACTCTGGTCAATATCCATAATAAAATGGATATGATCCATAAAATGTATCAATGTGATCCGTAATTTATATAAAATTTAGCAATAAAATGTCAAAAATGTACCGTTATATACCTAGGGTATGATCAATAGAATTGTACGGATTACCCATAAACATATAGCAAATGTTCCATAATAGGTTCAATATCATTCCTTAAAGTTGTAAAATTGATCCTTAGAATGTAACGTTTGTGAACTCAAATATATACACATGATCAATAAATTATTGATCCAATCGTCAATGATCCATGATAGTTATGAAAAATTAACCACAAGCTTCTAAATATGGCCCATAAGAAATAAACGTTGGGCATTAAAAATAATATGTAGGATTCATAAATTATGCCAGAATTATTACAATGTTGAGTTTATATTTTTTTAAATTTTGGCTACGGCTTTTTGCTTTTTGAAATCGATCCTTGACTGCGCTACTACTCAGATCTATTAACATGTCCGTTTCTTTATCTATGCGGCTCAAATATTGCTATTAAAGAAGGATTGCTTTTTAGAAGAATTTCAATTTTTCAGAGAGCTCATTTACTTACGCGATTTCGCGTTCTTTTACGACCGCAACTGCGACACATGTTTCCCAATAAATTTGTTAAAGAGAACTCTTGCATATAAAGAACTAGGGAAGATTTTCCAATATTAATCTCATCACTTTGCAATTCATCCTACTTGAAATTAAACAATGGACAGGTGACAGGATTAGTTAGTAATGTTTGTTGTTGTTATTAAAAGTAAGCAAACATTATTAGAAAACGAAACCGATCCTTCAACTGCCCAATTGTTTGATTCATCGTAGGATGAATAAAGGAACAATGAGATTAATTTGGGAACAGTTACTCTACATGTCAAATTTAAGGCTTGATCAAACTGTTATTTAAGATTTTTTTTTAAAAATTATGCCGGGCAAACGCTTGCCGTCCAACTCGCTATCGCTCGTCGGACCTAACTTCCTCCAAAAAACATCCTCCGTTTGTATTATACCGGGCAAATGCTTGAATCAATCGTTAACTTGAAGACGATATCGGAAACATCGACCGCTTTCTACTTCCTTAGTTCTTCAATCCTCAACTGCTCAGCAGGCAACATTAATATTTCTAACACTTGAAGTACAGCATAACAAATCGTGGCTACTATGTCACATTATACAATATAGTGTGTCTAACTGAGCAGCTTTTTGATTTTTTTTTTTTTTTCTGAAAACCAATGTTTGGAAAAATTGTAGTTGAGAAAATTTTCTATAAGAATAATTTGCTACGGATCATTTATATGAGTTTATAGATTATTATTCATTATTATATGGATCATAGACAATTTATTTATGGAACATTTTCAATAATTTAAGAATCATGTGCACATATGTTAGTGCACAAATGTTACATTCCGTGGATAAATTTTGCAACTTTGAGGAATGATATTGAACCTTTTATGGAACATTCGCTATATGTTTATGGGTAATTCGTACAATTTTACTGATCATACCCTAGTTATATAACGGTACATTTTTGACATTTTATTGCTAAATTTTGTATAAATTATGGATCACATTGATAAATTTTATGGATCATAAACATTTTATTATGGATATTGACCAGAGTTTTATGGGCCATGAATGCGTTTTTTGTGGAACGATTTTAAGTTTTTAATGTATCGTTTATTAGTTTTTATATGCAAAAGTATGTTTGCCAAATACGTCACAATGCGATTTGTGAACTAAAAACTTAAAAGCGTCCAAATTTTTTAGAATACTTCTACTGTTCCATTGTAGTACTTCGATCATATCCCCGACCTCATTGGATAAATTATCCATCGAAAGATATGATTGAATCAAGAAGAGGCCATTTTGAAGACAGTTTCTTTAGAAGAGGTTTTACAAATGTAAGGATCATATTGATGAGGTTCCTCGTTGTCAGTGAGACCTCGAAAATGGTGAAGATGAATTCCACAATCCCAGAAAGAGACATTTTTTCGGAGTCTTCGACTTGACACGGTCGAGATTCCGGATGCCTTGGTAGTTGGCGTTCTGGGCAAAAAACTGGAACAACTGGGGTTTTAGATGTTCCCGGAAGTGGCGGAAAGTCACCAGCCAGTGGTTTAAAACCTGGAGGAGAAACTTTTTTTTGTATTGCCACCACTTCTTAAATTGTTCAGAGGAGGGTGAGGAGCCTGTTCTACAGTCAGTGCGTTTTGAGATGCTTGCTGACGGTGCCGTTGACGTCTTGCTGTAGCGCGCTTTCTCTTCGCTCCCGTCTGAACAACAGAGTACTCCTCAGCATCCTCAAAGTCTGAGCCCTGATCATCTATGGGCAGGGACGAAAATATATTGTTGTCTGGTTGGGCTGGTGGAACAGCGGCCGGTGGGATCTTTTTAAGAATCTCTGCATAAGACCGCTTCGACCGCTGCTGCAGCGAACGAATTTGGTGTTTCTCCCGCTCTATATACTTCGGGCATACAGCGAGATCATGTGGAGCTTCCCCACAGCATATACACTTGGGGTCCGTACTGCAGGGACCCTCCACATGTTGCTCACCGCATTTGCCGCATCGTGCTTTGTTACAGCAGTAAGGTGCAGTATGACCCAACTGCTGGCACTTGTCACAGTGCATGACCGTCGGTACATAGAGGCGAACAGGTAAACGAAGCTTCCCCAACACGAGGAAATTCGGCAGGGCAGCTCCAGAGAAGATCACACGAAAAGAGTTTGAGGGCTTTTTTGTGCCGTCGGATGACACCTGATTCATTTGCCTGACATCAAGGACCTGAACTGATGGAACGGCACGATTTTTGAACCCACCAGTTCCATGGGACTTGATATCAGCGCACGTCAAAAACGGTTCGGTGACCACTCCGGCTATTTCTACTACGTGCGAGGGAAGATACACATGGTATTCTAAAGAAAACAGCTCTGAGGCAACAATCCTGTTTGCTTCTTCACGATCACTTAGAGTGATGCGAAGCTTACTGCGACTGGGAGAGGTTATATCTTGAATGCTCCGAAACGACTTTGCCAGATCTTTCTCGATTTGGAATTTGTTCAAAAAAGGACCTTTAGATCCGGCTGGATAAGCTTTCCGGCGGGGAAGCTCGGAGGAGGATGAACCAGAAGGTGCTTCAGTTGGTGTTGGCTCCGAACCCTTTTCTGTCTCCATTAATGGTAAATGGGGAAAAGGTAACAGAATGGGAGGAATATCATCATCCGAACTATCAAACTCCTCCGAGCCCCGGCTCGGATTATTTTTATCCATCGTGGGGACTTAGAACGCCCACGAGGATAATTAAATAATTGTGCTCAATTCAATGTAATATAAATAAATAAAAAAAAAAATATATATATATAAATAATATAAAAATGTAGGACACAATAAGGATTTATTTTATTGATGCGATTATATAAACCTAAAACATGCTCAAAAAAAATCCACATACACAACTCCTATCACAGAGAAAAATAAATCCAAAATTTAGAAAATGACATCCACTTATAGGTGGATTGATCAATAATTTGAAAAAATGATTCCCTATAACCAAAAAAAAAAAAAAAAAGAATATTTATATATATATATATATACCTATATATGTAATACTAATATATAATGAGAAAGGTTTTGTGTTATCCGGGAGGATTAATCAGCCAGAAAAATTTCAACCCAAAAAAAAAAAAAAAAAAAATATAAATACAAAAAAAAAAAATAATAATTAAAAAATAATAATTAAATAATGTTTACCGGAAAGGTACTTCTGCCTGCTAGGGGATTATCCTCTATCGTCAGTCAGTAGTGGAGCAAAGTGGAAATAAAACGAAATGTTTACCTATTGTTTGGCAATTTGGTATGGTGCGGTTGCTACTTGCCGGTCTGTACACGGCCTATTGAAAAGCCTGCGTGGGGAACAAAGCCTCAACCGACGCGGTGAAATGGTGCGGTGATGATGAGGTGATGGTACCGTTGATGATGATGATGATTGCCGTCGTGGGGGAGAACAATCTTTTTCTGACTTTCGGTGTCGATGACGGGTCGTTGAATGGTCCTTCACAAGGCTCGCCTGTAAAGGCCACTTCCTTCGTCCGAACGTCGCACTTTTTGATCAGCTGTTGCACTAGCTTAAATACAGCAAAAAAAACCACGATCGTGGGGAAAAAAAAAGCCAAAAACCAAAGCGTACTCGATTGCGGAGCTAACTATAAAGAGAACTATCACACTCGAACGTTCGACAAGGAATGCTGACATGGAAACTTAACATACATGGAGCATTACATTATGTCTTATACTTTTTCACAAGAGACGCAGGATACCCTTTGAAGCCGTACCTGATAACACCATTCCGTGCTTCTTGTGATGCAAGGCAGACTAAATTCAACGAAATCCACGCAAAGACCAGGCTAATAGAACGTTTGGAGTGATGAAGAATGTGTTCAGGTGCATTTTAGCAGCTTGCCAACTTCACTATAAGTTTGAAAAGGCTGCCAGAATAGTGAATGTATGTTCTGCCTTGCACAATTTAAGAAAACGCTTCAATGTACCCGAACATTTCATGGAATGGGAATCAATCGACGACGATCAAATTGTTTATTTCGCAAACGATGATGTGGTCAACGAGTCAGCAAATGAAATAAGACAGGGAATTATGCGTTCGATAACTGATCAATTAACCAATTTAATACTTGGAGTCTTTAAAATTATTATTCAATTTAAAATTATGGTGAAGAGCTCTGAAAATTTATGTTCAGGGTATTGGGATCTCCAAAAAATCTTCAAAAATTTGTGTAATTTAGTAATTAGCAATAGTAATGAAAGATGAATTTTTCTTTTTTTTCTATTTACATTTCATTTAAATATATTTCTTTTTCACTTCTTTTCTTCCTACTTTTTTACTCCTGGCGCTCCAAAATCTTTAGTTTCGCCTTCTTGTGTTTTAACAGTTCAAGCTTATACTCTAATTCTGCTTTTCTATCCTTCTCTTTCTGATGCCAATTAGCTCGCCGTTCCTTAACTTCTTCCTCCCGTAATTTGAACATTTTGCGGGCATACCTCGCACATTCTCCGGTATGCTCCACAATCTTTCTCAGGCATTCAGTCTGTTCCAGCAGTAAGTCGTGACGGATATCCATGTTATGCTGACACCGTCGCTTACGCTGCGCAGTACGGGAGCTCCTGTTCTGTTCTGCGCCCTGAGTATTCTCAATACCTTTTGCTTCCGCTGCGGCTGGGTACCCTCCTTCAGCTGTGTCCAACTGCTGTTCGATGATGCTCGAGAGCATCGGCGATCCTGGCGGTGACGGTGTTTTGCGAGGCCGACTGGGACCCGGCAAAGCACTTGGCACAGATGTGGGATGTACGGGTAGACCGAATGAGGAACCTACAAATAAGAGATTTATCAATTTAAATAACCACACTTAATCTTGATGATTTGAACATACCGGAGTGGTTAACCATTTCGTTCAAGGATAATAATTTAACCATCTTCTTTAGCTGACAACACCTTCATGTTGTTCGGCCCGCCCCCAGTTGCTTTGGCCTCGCGGCTATTATGAGCTATTTTGTTCTTAACGCAGCATTTGTAATCAGTCCAAACCTGAGAAGTCAAAATATAAAATATATACTAAATGTAATTTCCTGTTATTTTATCGTGTCGACGATTCTGCTTGAAATTACACGAGTTGATATCTTTTACAAGTATTTAAAACCATGGTCCAATGATGATTTTTGTTAAATGATATATTACTTATGAATCATTTAAATTAGGCATATTTGCAAGAATATTTTTTTGACAAAAACAATGCTATTAAGTACTATAATATAATGGACTATACACAAATATCTAACTAAAATTTAAGCATATTTGAGAACCGATCTGTTTTTATTTTAATTGATTAATAACATACCTTCTGCCAGTCTTTGACCGTCCTAATTGGTGGGCCAAAACTGTTCAGGCCATTGGCCATCTCGTTCCAAATCTGCTCATACGAATGTCGGTTTATTCCAGCCGCTTCGCAAAACTTTTGTCCCCTCGCCACCGACGAATTCGCAGTCATCCGGTCAACCAGCAAGTTGAACTGCTTCCGGTTGGTCACTCGCATCCTGAAATCAAATATGTTTGATGATTAAATCCACCTTCCAGCATTTTGAGAAATAAAACTTACCTCTTCACTTCCATTTTTTTTCCTTTTTAAACCGTTCTCGATTGCCTCTGACGTCAGCGTTGCCAGGTGGATTTATACAATATCGGTATTGCTTATTAAAAATATCGGAATTTATCGGTATAAAGTAAAATTCAGATTTTTTTCAAGTGAACTTTAGCTTAACTTTGATATAAGATTGCAATATATTTTGGCGATCATTTTTCTTCTATTTTTAAATTTTATATGAACAAAGTTTGACGTAAACATGAAAAATAAAATAAAAAATGCATTAGCCATTTTTTTTTATTTTTACCATCTCTTTATCTTTACAATACACTCAGCCAAATAATCTTAAGAATTTCATAAGGTTGTACTTATGAACGATGCTATGGCATTTCATAAGGCTGACTTATGAATGGATTTTGTTTCACACGACGTTATTCTTGTACGCCTTTAAGCTTTCCTGATTACAAGAATTGATATATACTAGTCAGTGGACCCATAAACTTAATGTTCAAGGTTCGAATCCAGGTTGCTCCATATTTTTATTTTTTCGACATCATTATATTTCATAATATAAATTTATGAAATTCATACTGGTTTTTTATAGCAAATAATCTGATTCCTGACGCACCTCAACAATCACAGCTTGAGAGAAGAACACTTGGACGCACCGAACATAGTAGTTTATGGGTTTACTACCAAAACGTCCGTGGGCTGCGGACCAAGATCGACGAGTTTTACTGCAATACCATGGATTGCAATTTTGACGTTATCGTTTTAATTGAGACGGGGCTCGACGACGCAATCAATTCAACGCAGCTTTTTGGGAACAATTTTAATGTATACCGATGTGACCGAAGCCAAATGAACAGCAGTAAATGTCGTTTCGGAGGAGTTCTTATTGCTGTGCATCATCGGTTTATCAGTAGCAGTGTTGAAGTGTCCAGCGGAGAAACGTTAGAACAGGTATGTGTATCGATGAAGATTGGTTCCAAACGACTTTTGCTTTGTGCCATTTATGTTCCTCCAAACAAAAGTAAGGATCTCAGTATACTGACCGGGCATATTGATTCGATCCATGAGCTTGTCAACAGAGGCTCTGACAACGATTGTGTACTGGTATGCGGTGACTATAATCAACCTGGAGTGACCTGGAATTTTTCTGATGGCCAGATTCAACCCGTGAACTCTATATCTACATCGAGGGCTAGCACGATCTTGATTGACGGTATGGATTTCTTCAACATGCATCAAAGAAATCTCGTGCACAACCACCTAGGACGCATTCTCGATTTGTTCTTTAGCCCAATGGATCTTCCTGTTGAAATCTCGAGTTCTGTTTCACCACTCTTACCGATTGACCTTCATCACCCGCCACTGGTTGTCTGTGTACCATCTTTAGTTGACGACGATGTACCATCGCATGTGGTGAATGAGAATGTTGTGCGGGCGTTAGACTATAACAAAATTCGGGATTTTCTTTCTGTCATTGACTGGGATGCTCTTTTTGTTGGACAAAATGCTGATGAAATGGCTGAAATGTTGTGCGCTGTACTAAATGATTGGATAGACACGAATGTTCCTTATCGTCGTCCCGCTGTTTCTCCTCCATGGAGCTCTGCTTTGCTACGAAAACTAAAACGAACACGAAATGCTTCACAGCGTAAACTCCGGCGATACCGTTCCCTGGCAAATAAGCGTAGTTTTCACTTGGCATGTAATGAGTACCGTAAACTTAACTCGTCACTCTACAAATCTTACGTTTTACGGGTACAAACTCACTTAAGGCGAAACCCCAAGAGTTTTTGGAGTTATGTAAATTCAAAGAGGAAAAATACGACTATGCCAGCTAGCGTGTTTTTGAATGATATTGAAACGTCTATAAGTAAGGAAAAATGTGAAATTTTTGCTACTCATTTTTCGTCAGTGTTTGCTGCGGAAAGTATTAACCCGAGTGAACTTAACTCCGCTGTTTTGGACGTTCCATTGAACCTTGTAGACGTGGATAGTTTTGAGATAACGCCCTTGATGGTAAATAATGCCATCAAGAAAATAAAATGTACATTCTCGCCTGGACCAGATGGTATTCCGTCTTCAGTGTATTGTCGCACCAATGGAGCTCTTGTCGAGCCGCTCTGCAGGATCTTCAACAAATCTTTTGCCGAATTGAAATTTCCCGCAGTCTGGAAGGAGTCATTGATGGTTCCGGTACACAAGAAAGGAGACAAACGTGACGTTACAAACTACCGGGGAATCACTAATCTGTCAGCTGCCTCTAAATTGTTTGAGATAATAGTGAGTGGTTTCATTCTCGAGCGCACCAAATGCTACATCTCTGGCGACCAACATGGTTTCATGCCTGGACGTTCGGTTACCACCAATCTCCTAGATTTTACCACGACCTGTTTTGATCATTTGGAGAAAGGAGCACAAGTAGACGTCGTCTATACTGATCTAAAAGCAGCGTTTGATACAATCAACCATGAAATTCTGCTGGCGAAGCTTTCAAAACTCGGCACATCGGAAAGATTGACATCATGGCTGTGCTCGTATTTAACAGACAGGGCTCTGCGAGTAAAACTTGATACAAGCACTTCCTGTTGCTTCACGAACTCGTCAGGTGTTCCACAGGGAAGCAACCTTGGACCGCTGCTGTTTGTTTTATACTTCAACGACGTATTGCTTCTATTAGGAGATGGCTGCAGGCTTGCGTATGCTGATGACTTAAAGCTGTTTTTTGTGGTACGGACTGCCGAGGATTGTACTCGTCTTCAATCATTATTGGATCGATTCACTGATTGGTGCCGTCGGAATAAACTTATGATCAGCATTCCAAAGTGTATGGTAATGTCGTATTACCGCATCAAGCAGCCGATTGTTTTCGACTATACCATCAATGGCGTCGTTCTACATAGAACCGACCAGTTCAGCGATTTAGGTGTTCTACTGGATCATAAATTATCGTTTAACCTCCACCGCTCTGCTGTGATTTCTAAGGCTAATCGCCAGCTAGGGTTTGTGTCAAAAATCTCAAGAGACTTCACTGACCCGTACTGCCTGAAAGCTCTCTACTGCTCACTGGTACGACCGATCCTAGAAAATGCCGCCTTGGTCTGGCTTCCTTATCAATTGACTTGGAGCTTGAGGATAGAAACAATACAGCGCAGGTTTATCCGGATGGCATTGCGTAATCTACCATGGCGTGATCCGCAAAATCTCCCGCCGTATTCAGATCGCTGCAATCTGCTGCAATTGCATACTTTGGAACGCCGACGGAAAAATCAACAAGCGGTTTTTGTTGCTAAACTTCTGAATGGAGAGGTAGACTGCTCGAGGCTTCTCTCTCAACTGAACATCCGAGTTCCTCCGAGAGCATTACGGAGTGGTACTCTTCTTCAAACCCGATTCCATCGAAGAGCGTTTGGAAACAACGAGCCTCTAACAGCTATGATGCGAGCGTTTACGACTGTCGAAGAATTGTTTGAATTTGGCGAATCTTCAGCTCACTTTTTGGCTCGTGTTTGTAATGCCCGTTTTATTTAGTTTTAAGTTTGTGTCATGTAGACAATAAGTCCGATGAACTAAATTAAATAAATAATTAATTAATTAATAATAATGCAATCTTATGAATATCGAAAGTTTATTTTGCTGAGTGTATATATTTTTTAGAATACACACTTCTTAGGCCGTTCCCAACGCTGTTCTACTTTGTATGGGCTGTTTAAGTTTACAACTAGAACTGAAACAAGCCATTCCCAATGATGTGTTGCAGTTCTACTTTTCGAGCAAATGTTTGCAACAGATTTACAACTGCTCGACAGCTCTGTTTTATTTTCAACGCGATTTGAAACACGGATGCAACATTGTTTTAAACTGGGTTTCTTTGTAGTTGTGGAAGCTGTTATGACTGATAACTGTTAAATTAGCGGTTTTTAGTTTGTTTTGCAAGTGATTGTTTTAACGCGAAATTAAGATCGACCAATATTTTTATAACATGGCATTGCGATTAACGTGAACAAAAAATATGAATCTCAGCGTTGGGAACGGCCTTAAGATGTTATTAAGATAACAAAAATCATGTATAAAGATAAGGTTTTTGAGCCAACTCCCGTTGTGCCAAGCACCTCGCTAAGCACATCCTTTTTTTTAAATAGATTTTGACACAAAAACGGATTAATTCTAGTGTTTACCGCTTCCAATTTTATACACTTTTCCATATATACCTCTGGATTTGTTGGTCACGAAAAGCTAAGATATGATCGATTATTCAACACTGCTTCTTAAGCGCATAGTGTATTTGATATTTTTGATTTTGTTTGCTTGATAGAACGAAAATAGGCGACTACGACGAAGCAGCGCTCTACTCTATCAATAAACTGATAATTTCTTTTGAAAATCCCATATTAAAATGCATAAATGTATAAAGTATTGTTGTTCTCTAGAATTCAAGTGTTTCTCGAGTTGAGTTTCGAACGAGCGAACTGCATATAGCGATTTCTCTTCTTTGATCCGAAAAAAATTGATAACTACAGGTAAACGAGTTGGCATATCCGTTGCGATAAAGGATAACTCCGTTTTGCAGGTTAAATACTGAAACTTGCTTTGACTAAGATATGAGCCAAAAATCGACTAAGAGAAATTGATCAATGCAATTACCTCCGTATGAAACTCAAAGCGATGTTTGATAGTTGGCATTTAATTCCCTTGCGTTTGACGAATAAGAAATGTTAAATGTATTATGGCTATCTGTGGTTTTATTAAATGATACGCAAAAAGATGCCATTAGCTAAAGGATAATGTTGAAACATAACACTAATTAAATGTTATGTGTGACTGAATGAACTGGATCATCGTTACTTACTTTTTTTTCGTTTAAAGCTTTTTTATTCCTCTATTTTGTTTTTTTATTTATTCAAATCTGGTGCAGTTTTAATTGAGAAAATATTTCGACACAAATTTTTCATTAGGGCCTAACTGACAAACGTAAACAATGGCTTCTTTCTTAAATTTCTCGTTATTGAAAACTCGCCTAATCAATCCACCACGATCATTTCGAAAAGGAAGTGTTCACCTTTCCGATAGAATTGGAGGCTTACATGGGAAGCTTTTGTGCCACGACAAATTTACGGAAGAAGCCATTGTTTACGTTTGTCAGTTAGGCCCTAATGAAAATTTTATGTCGATTTTCTGAAAAATAATTAATTAGGGGTAAGCAATCGAAAATAACACGCTGATAAATAATAAACCAAATAAAATGTTGAAATAACTTTCATAAAAAATCGGTATTTATCGGTATAAAAAGTTGGAAATCGGTATTTTCAGAGCCCTTGTCGGTATATCGGTATTGAGAATAAAAATCGGTATAAATACCGATAAATCGGTATACCTGGCAACGCTGTCTGACGTATCGAAAGTACTCGCGTGAAATAATCGTTCCAAGTAGAATTTTGCAAGATGACGTCACTAGTGAACGTGTGGTTCATCCTGATGAATGGAATTCCGTTTTGACAGGAGTCCGTGGTTTGTTTGTTTTAGAATTCAAACAGATGAAATAAACAAACCACGGACTCCTGTCAAAAAAAAATTCATCCGGTTCATTTTGCGAGGTTATGTTAGGTTGGTGTAAAACTCAATTATGGTTTCAGTTAAAAACCGAATTTATCGACTAGCGACAATCGATTTTACTCTCATTCTCTACGCTATACCATAGACTAACTCTCGCATCAGATGCGCCGTACAGCGCCCTACTTCCGACAATAGGTATAACGTACAGAATGAGAGTAAAATCGATTGTCGCTAGTCGCTAAATTCGATTTTCAACTGAAACCATAATATTTCTCGCGCGACTCGACTTTCGATCCAATGAGGTCTATACAGGTGGAGAAGAAGTGGTTAAGTTGTATTAGTGCAATCCAAAATACTGTCATTGTGTTCGTGAGATGATGCACAGCTGTTTTTTTTTAAACATGCGTGACCGTAGATCTCCAAAAACAACTATAGACACTCTAGTAATAGACCGGACAACGTGAGTCTGGCACAGTTGATGTATCCAAAACAACTGTCAAATCGTATGGGAAATGCGAGGAAATGTTCGTTTTGGATACAACATGGCGGCACGTTGTCCGGTCTATTACTAGAGTGTCTATAAAAACAACAATTTACAACAGCAACAAATCACAAGATGGAATGTTTATTTGCAGTTATTAGTACAGTTTTTAAAAGGTTTCGGCTGAAAAATACCTTTTTGTGCACTAAAAGGATGCGGGAAAAAAACTTAACTTGTTTTGTTATTACTCGTTTGTTTTTGGAGTTTTACGTCACTACCCGAAATCATGGATTGTTGACACATTTTTCGTTACTAATACCGGCAAACACCCTGCTCTTCGCCACCTGTATATGTAGACCTCATTGGTTTTGATCCGCACGAGAAATAGAATAGACACATATCATTTTGCTTTCCTCAACTTATTTTTACCATAGACTAACTCTTGTTGTTTTTACGACATGTCATGTAAGCTATCGTTTTGATTCCGATTCAATTGTGAAGATGAGCGTGTGAGTGTCTCTACTTACGGGTCCGCCCACCGTGTTTGGCCCTTCATACAGCGTTAAGGCTCGAACGCAGTGATAACGGAAGCGGAACAGCAACGACAGCTGTAACCACTCAAATTGCTTCCAATAATTATTTTGTTACGATCCACCACCATTTTTATATATTATTAAATACATGTAAATATCACAGGACTGAAGCGACTTTCATCCACGAACAACAATCGTGAAGCCGAAAATTTGGTGCTGCGTGTGGTGCTAATTTGACAGCTCGGTTTTCTTGAAGGCTGTAGGCAGCAAACACAATATACGCGGAGTAAGTTGGCGTAATTTTCGTTAATTTGATTCGAGAGTAAAGTCTTCCTTGTTGTAATTAGTGCAGTGATTATCACAACGATAGTATTTTTTCATTGTTTATCAGCCAGGTATAATAATGTTTTATCTACATTACTGATACTAGAAGTTGATAGAAGAAATATTATAAGGAATTATTATGGTTTCAGTTGAAAACCGAATTTATCGACTAGCGACAATCGATTTTACTCTCATTCTGTACGTTATACCTAATGTTGGAAGTAGTGCGCTGTACGGCGCATCTGATGCGCCATAGAGCGCACTACTTCCGACATTAGGTATAACGTACAGAATGAGAGTAAAATCGATTGTCGCTAGTCGATAAATTCGGTTTTCAACTGAAACCTTAATATAATCCACTGTGAACCGAGCTTAAAATGTTCAAATTGTCACTAGCGCCACACCAAATGTAGGAGGCTTCAAGAACTAACGCCTGCTTCAGTCCTCTGGTAAATATTAGGTATTGTATTTGCGGTCATAAACAAACATGTTCGGACTGAGAGGGAACCTTCCTCTTCTGCAGTGGACTGTATCAGTAGGTTGGTGGAGGAGGCAGGCGTCAGTGTAAAATTCAACTCTTGTAGCTCTGAAAAGAGCTGGGGGTTGACGCTGCTCCGAACCAAGGGATGAGTGCGGTGAAATGATCGAAACGGCAACGGCTACGCTATTATCAACTTAGTTTATTTTTCTCTTTTCTTTCTCCTTAACAAAGTGTCTGCTGCTTCTGCTGATGCTAGCTGGGTGATGGTTGAATGAAAACTGGTTGGTTAGCACATCGGTCCATGCCCGTTATATAGGTGCGGCTTTTGCGCGTCATGATGTGGATGGCTCTGATTGGCTGTAGTTTACTTGCTGCACGGTGGTCTTCTTAGGGATGTATTTTCTCGCTCGAAAGTGGCGTGGGTATTCGTGCATTTTCATTGGACGCTTCCGACGGAGACGGAACATAATCCCCCGGTTGAGGGCACTCAATAATCTTCGTTATTCGATTGATCTCGGATAGGCACATTATCTTCGAAGGGTAGCACAGAAATCTTGTTGATGACACGACGAAAGATGGATCCGCTTGTACGAACATCGACAGTTCGGACCAAACCATCGTCGCCAGGATAGACCGCCATAATGCGACCCATCTTCCAGTTTAGTGGAGGCTGATTTCGATCGTGAAGAAGGACGATCATTCCCTTCCGGATGTTTGGCATAGTGCGGAGATTATTGTTCCTAGGTTGCAGTGTGTTGAGGTATTCCCGGCTCCATGCACGCCAGAAATGTTCACGGATGAGCTGGAGATGTTGCCAACGGTTTAGGCGGGTTGCTTTCACGTCTTCAAAGGAAGGCTCGGCCATGGCAGTAAGCGGACGGCCGATAAGGTAGTGCGCCGGTGTGATCACCAGTGGATCTGCAGGGTCGTTGGAAATGGCGAGCAATGGTCGAGAATTTAACACGGCTTCGATTTCCACCATGACTGTGGTTAGCTCTTCGAAGGTTAGCTTGACGTTGCTGACGATGCGCTTGAGGTGTGTCTTCGCTGACTTTACTGCGGCCTCCCAAAGGCCGCCAATCCTCGATTGTCTTCACCGTCTGCTGACCTTGGAATTGTTGAAACAGTTCGTTGAGTTCGTGGTATGCACTTCGGAAATTAGTAGCGTTATCGGAATCGGAAACGTACGCTTTGACCAACGCTGTACGACGATCACCTTGCTTGATGAGAAATGAACCGGCATAATCCACACCGGTGACTGCAAATGGTGGTGAGGGCACAACTCTCATGGTAGGCAGGTTTCCCATCAACTGGCTGGTATTGGTCGGGTTGACTCGAAAACATCTCACGCACTTACGGGTTATCGAACGAATAGTGGAGCGTGCGTTCAGGAGCCAGTATCGTTGTCGCATTGCGTTAATCAAGCCGGTTTGCCCGATGTGAAGTAGCTCGACGTGCATCTGCCGAACTAGCAGGCGTACCACAGGATACTTGTCCGGTAAAATGATGGGATGGCGGCTCTCAAACGGTAGTTGGGAACAGTCCAGACGACCTCCCACACGAAGTAGACTATCGAAATAGATCGGTCGAAGGTTTGCGAGCCTCTTGCAGGGTTCGTAGAGCGTCACTCGCTTTATCTCGTCCGCAAAATGAACGTGTTGGATTACTCGTATGATGGATTCGGTTGAACGGTTGAACGGCGTAGCTCCCCGACGGCCAGATGTCGGCTTGTTGTTCGATGGATAGAAGGTTTACGGCAATTCACAACAAATCGTAGCACGTAGCCCATGATACGCTGTATCGTTCGAAAGCTATTGAACCTGGAGAAGAAATGAAGCGGTTCGATACTTACAGCCGGACTGGCTATCATTACCTTGAGCTCTGGTAGTTGATCTTCGGGGACGAGCTCTGGCGAATCGATCTCATACTGCACTCTGTGAAGAAAAGCAGGGCCATTCCACCAGAGGGGGTTGTCTTTCAGGGCTTCGGATAGTTGGCCTCAAGAAACGATGTCTGCTGGATTCCGTAAGGATTGAACATACTCCCATCTGTAGTCATTTGTGTGATCCTGCACACTTAGATTTTTTTACAGACATCTGTAATGTTTTACCGAATTCTCAACAGCTGAACGTTCGGTAATCCGATTTTACGGATTTCGGTAAAATTTTACCGAAAACCGGTAATTTTTTTACAGATAGCTGTAAAGTTTCACCAAAATCCGTAAAATCGGATTACCGAACGTTCAGCTGTTGAGAATTCGGTAAAACTTTAGAGATTTCTGTAAAAAAAGTGTGTGTATTACAGCAATTCGATTTCGGACGAACAACTGTAACTGGTTGAGCGGTTTTCTTATCCAGGCCAGGACAATATTACTGTCGCACCACTGCACAACTTCTCGGAGCGTCATGTCGAGGGCTGGTAACACCTTCTGAACCAAACGAGTGAGCAGTAGAGCGGCGCACAATTCCTTCCGTGGAATGGAAAGGTCATGCAAAGGTGCCAATTTCGATTTGCTGGTGACGAGTCGTACCTTTGCTGAACCATCGGCAAACAGGCTTCGCAGATAAATGCAGGCTCCGTACGCCACGGTTGAAGCATCGGAAAAACCATGCAATTCATACGCAATCACTCCTTCGAATGTTACGCATCTAGGGATATCGATGTGGTACAAATATGACAATGATGTTTTGAGTTCTTGCCACTCCTGCGCCGTTACGTCGTCAACCGGATCGTCCCAGTCAACCTTGAGTTGCCACAATCGCTGAGCCAAGAGCTTCGCTAATACGATAACCGGCGACACGAGTCCAAGAGGGTTGGCTATCTCCAAATACATTGCTCTCTTTGTTACCTTTTGCTGATTCGTTGCTGTAGTCGGATTCGGATGGTAAGCGATGAACAGTCTGTCACCACTCGGGTCCCACTGCAAACCGAGCTCTTTGATGGTTGAATTTACTCCTCGATCTTCCGTTACTACCATCTTCTCGCGATCTTCTTCAGGAATGTGCTCGAGAAACTCCTGTATATTCGAACACCACTTATGGATGGGGAACTCTCCTTGGTTGAGGAGCTGTATCAGCTGTCGTTGAGCCTCAATGCCGTCGTTCACAGAATCTGCACCGAAGAGCACGTCGTCCATGTAGGTTCTTCCTTCACGATTCGAGCAGCGATTGGAAAGGCATCGCCGTCTTCTTCCACCAGTTGCACCAAACACCTTGTTGCGAGGAATGGTGCCGATGCAGTGCCGTAGTTAACGGTACACAATTCCAAAACACGTAGTGGATGGGATGGATGAGGTCTCTAAAAGATGCTTAAGAATCGCTGATCTTGCTTCGTATGTAGAACTTGGCGATACATTTTCGCCACATCCGTGGAAAAAGCTATCTTGTACATCCGAAAACGAAGAATGATGAACTGCAGATCGTTCTGAATTACCGGTCCAACCTGTAGTACTTCGTTGAGGGACAAATCTGTAGCAGATGATTTGGTCGTTGCATCGAACATGACACGACATTTCGTGCTAGAACTTGATGGTCGCAACACTGCGTGATGCGGCATGTAGTACACTAGCTGGTTCGGTGGATCGTTGAATTGATGAATTTCGCGGCAGTGTCCAAGAGCCTCGTACTCCCGGAGAAATTCCACATACTGCGTCTGTAATTCCGGATTGCGTAGAAGTCGTTATTCTAGCATCAGGAACCTCTTGAGTGACCCAGCACGGCAGTCGTCCAGCTGATCGATGTTTTCTTTGGACGGTAGCTTCACGATGAATCTTCCGGTTTCATCTCGTTGATATGTAGACAGAAAATGAGCTTCACATGCCAGTTCTTCGGTCGAAAGCTTAGGCACTTCCTCGATCTGCCAGAACTGCTGCATCATTCGTTCGATGTCGTCAACGGAGGCATGATTGACTTGTTGAATAGAAACGTTGGTCACTTGCGGTTCGACGATAACACCAGATACGATCTATCCAAAATGAGTATCTTGTAACTGAGGTAAGTTGTCCGCTAGATTGAGCTGACTCGGCTTCAGTATGTCGTATGGAAGTCGGGATCAGCGTATGGCGTATGGAAGTCGGGATCAGCTAGAACTACTCCTTCTGGAATGTCCCAGTAGGCGATGTTAATCTTCGATGAAGGAATCGTGCCTGTCACTTTCGGGGTTACCAGGCACTCGAGGCTTGCATGGAAGCTGGATACTCGGGATTGAATCTTCAGCGTCACTTTGTCACGAGCAAGGTGTTGATACCAGTAATAGGGATGTTTGCTGCTGTCTTCGGCAGACCCAAATGGTTGGTTAACTCTTCCGTCACAAAGTTCACTTGGGAACCACTGTCCAATAAAACGCGGCATGGATGCGGTTTGTTCTTCTTATCATAGACATGCACAACTGCAGTTAGAAGCAGTACTGTCTTGCACGATTGAGCAACGTTCGTCGCACAGGTGGTGGACACAGTAGGGTCGACGGATGGATACTTCTACTCCGGCCTCGGTTGAGTCGGAAGCGCTGGATCTGACGGTAGGCTTACTTTCGATTCCGCGGGAAGGGAAACGTTCGATTTTGTTTCACGGCTGGGTGTCCCATCATCGTGGGGCAGCGTATGGTGCCGGAGTTTGCATTTACAACACGATTTATCGGATGGACAATCTCGGATGCGGTGTCCTTTACTCAGGCAGTTGAAGCATACTCCTGAGGCACGTATTTTTTCGTTCTTCTGGGAAGGGCTCAATTTCTCTAATGCTGTGCACTGCTGGTTTCGATGTGCGACTCCACAGATCTCACATTCTTGCGACACAGTGGTTGATGCCGCATGACATTTTTGCGTTGGATTCTTGGAGAAAGGCTGGAGTTGCTTCAGCTTCACGGTAGGATTCGATGTGTGGAAAGCTGCATCGCAGTTTTCTAGGATCTGGCACCTGTATTTCAAGAAATCGATGGTCTGCGAATACTTGGGAAGATCGCCTTTCTTCTGAGTTCCTTCCCACGCCTTCCTTATGAACTTGTCAAGAGCGGAGATCACCAGATACACGATCATGTGCTCCGAAACACCCGTTATTTCTTGCTTGAGGTAACGGAGGCTTTCGACGTGAAGGGTGGCTTCGTTTACCAGTGTCCGCAGTTCCTTGTACGACTCCTGCATCTGTATCCCCCGGAGTTGGCCATCAGGTCCTGGAAGATAACCTTGAACTTGGGCCATAAGCCGTAGTTTCCATCGAATGTCGGTATTGGAGCTTTTAACGGTTGCTGCTGGATAACCACATGAGGTGCTGTTGGGTTGGTGGTGGGACCTTGTTGTTTTGCTTCCAACAACAACTCTTCCACAGCATTGGAGATGTCGTAGTACAGATTCTCGAAAGTAAGGTATTCGTTCTCCTGTACTTCAAGCGCTTCTTCGGTAACTACTGCTAATAATTTGCTGTGAAATTGGCTGTATTCAGCGTAGGCAACAGCCAGATTCTTCGAAAGCACACTAAGTTGTGCTTATCCAAGCGTCGAGTTAATCAGCGTTTGATTAATCCTCACTAACTTCATTTTTGCTTGCGACCGCTGACGAACTAAGCCTCGGTACTCCTTTGCTGCTGCTTCATCCAACTGGGCTTCCCATTTGTCGAAACCGTTGAATGATCCAGATTCATCTGATGGTAGCGCTCCCAGATCTCTTCGATGTTGTTCGACAGTATAACCTTGCACGGTGTCACGATTCGTTAAACACGCAGCCTTCGTCATTTTCGATTCACTTTCGAAATCACGTCAGTCTTTATGTTATCATTTTGCGAACGCGCACAATCACACAGGAACACAATTCACTTAATTCGCTTCGCACTCAGTTGGCATCAACAACAGCCGAAGCAGTTTCGTTTTTTGTTCACTTTTAGCGTAGCACGTCTCGTTCAGACACGTTCAAACATGAACAAATGTGTGCGCACCAGGTTTTTCTTCCGATGGGTGTCGGTTTCACTGTTTGCTGACGGATCGTCAGCGGGTCGGCCCAGGTAGGGTCGTCACATTCAATTTCTATTCGGGTTCACCACGCGTACGGTGGCTCGATCCAGGCAGGATCGTCACCGTCAACTTCACTGGGTACCGGTTCGGGACGGACCAAATTGATGTTCGGACTGAGAGGGAACCTTCCTCTTCAGCAGTGGACTGTATCATTAGGTTGGTGGAGGAGGCAGGCGTCAGTGGAAAATTCAACTCTTGTAGCTCTGAAAAGAGCTGGGGGTTGACGCTGCTCCGAACCAAGGGATGAGTGCGGTGAAATTTGTTTATTTGTTTATTTGTTGTTGTACATTTCATCTGACATATGTTTGTCTTAATGAATAAACCAGTTAACGCTAGCATTAAAATAATCGTCTTATAAAGGTAGTCAATGGCATATTAAAATCGAACAAGGAATAAACACTACTAAACGCATCGGCAGCAGCACGCAGGGGTT
>JASCZW010008989.1:0-45913 GCA_034211315.2 Aedes japonicus
AAAGAATCAAGACCAAATATCCTCAAATTGCAATATCATACTTACCAGATATTCATGAGAGATCATTCCCGAAAATCAGGAGCGGACTTCTCCGAGCTTCGGGAAGAAGTTTAGGGAAGAGGACTTCCTAGTAGTTTGCAACTTTCCAGAGGTTTTGAAACTTTTTCCAAAAATTTAAGATTGAACTTCCCAGAAATTATAGAAAAAAACTTCCCCGAAGTTCTGGAAAAAAAACATAGGGCACTACGTATACTTTTTCAAACAATCTGGAACAAATGTCCACAAAGTTCAAGACGATACGTCCTTAAAGTTCAGGAGAGAAGTTCAGGGGTATAGACTTTACAAAAGTGACAGAGAACTTTTCCTAACATTTCAAAATTTCAGAAGGAGGCTTGCTCGAAGTAGGCGAAGAAACCTCTCCAAATAATAGGTAGAAAACTTTCCAGAAAGCATAGGAGGTACTTCCTAGTGTTTTGAGTAAGAATTTCTCAAAAAAATTAGGAACAACCTTCTCGAAGTTCAGGAAAAAAATTCCAAAAGATCAGGATATCTCAGAAGATAAGGATAAAACTTTCAACAAATTTAAAGAATTTTTCCTAAAAATTCTGGAAAGGACATTCCCAAAGTTTCTGTAAAATTTTCTTTTGTGTTCAGGGTGCGATTTGTTAAAAATTTATAAGAAAGAAAGCTCAGAAAATAACTTTACCGAATATTACGAAAAAACTATCTAGAGAGAGCGCTACCTATAAGTTCCAGAAGGAATTTCTTAAGAATTCCCAGAAGTTCCAAAGGCAAAATTCCTGAAAGTTCAGTTGGAACTGCCCAGAAGTTCTAGAGAGCTTCCTTAAAGTTCAGAATCAATGATTCCAGAATTTTAGAATAAGGCTTTCATGACGTTCAGGAATTCCCAGAAGTTCAGATAAATGCTTCTCAGAAGAACAGGAAGAAACTTTCCAGAAGTATAGGGGCTACTTCCCTATAGTTAAAGTATGAATTTCTCAAAAGTTTAGAGAAAATCTTCCATGAAGTTTTGAAGAGGTCTTCTCAGAAGTTCAGGAAGAAACTTTTATGGAATTTCAAAGAGAATTTCCAAGAAAGTCTGGTGAGAACTTTCCAAAGGCATTGGATGCATAATTCTTGCAGTTTAGGATGGGACTTATCAGAAATTTAGAAAGTAAGTTCAGGACAGTACTTACCAGATGTTTCTGGAAGGTAAGGTTGGGTTGTTAGATGCAAATTGTCAAAATCGGGCGTGACTGCCAAGAAGTTCATGAAGAAACTTCCCAGAAGTTTAGGAGGAAACATTTTAAATTTTAGCAAGGGGTTTTGCAGAAGATCAGGTGAGAGCTTCCTTGAAGCTCAAAAGATAACACTAGATTACAGCATATTTGAACTCGATAAGGTGATGATTATTACAAATGCAAAATCGTGCGCTGAATTCAATGTCGTATTCGGAAAAAAAAGAGTAGAACCGTTTTTGATATGAACAAATATTTTGATTTCTTGGATTTTGGACAAAAGTACATTTATTAAAATGTCAACATGTTTGGTTCTAGGGCACCAATTGAGGATCTTTTTTTTTTTGAACATGATGCTAAATAAATTTTCTATCGCTTACTGAAAAATTATGTTCTGATTTTAAAAAATATTTTGGAGTTATTGAAAAGCTTATTGCATTTTTATTTTATTTTTCAGTAAATTTTCCATAAAACCCTCGGTTTAATCAACATTTTCAATAAGATAACACAATTCAAAAATATATACTACCCAAGAAAATGAGCCTCGTCTTGCATTGCTCGACTCAACAGTGACAATTGTCGAGTCGAGCTGCATTTAAAACACTAAGTTGAGAGCAAGCAATAAGCTAATTGCGAAAGCAATAAGCTTTTTTTTATCTTTATTAAAGTGGCTTTAAGCCTCCTGGGCTGGTTCGCCACTTCAAAGCAATAAGCTAGAAACGGTAAGAAAAAAAGTTTGAGTTCACTGTAAAGGGCCAATAACTGAGTGGTGGACCCGTAAGCAGATACACTTACGCGAAATTCCCGTGAATCTAAGAATCTCCTTCCATCGATACGATCCAACAATTCGAATAATCAATACTTACTAAGACTTCCATAGGATGGTTTGTTAAGAATGGTGTGGCATTCTCACTGAAATTATTGGAATACAATACACAGCACCACATTCGAATTGGCGGGAGAAAAAAAATGATTCTATGCATTCCCTCCTAGACTTCGGTTGCCACATCACTCCATGGTCCAGTTTCAGCTCGAATGATACCCTGATGGTCCCTCCCAACCCAGTATATATTCAATATTTTAAACACTGTAGAAGCAGTCGCAGGGTATCATTGCACGTCTTCCCTAGGAAGGGTAGTAAACCTGTTTGTCCCGGCCCATATGTTGATGGGCTCGATATGTAGGGTGCAGGTCCTTGACATGATGAACCAGCCATTTAAAATCACGTGAATACGAAAAAACAATCATCTAAACAGTGCTTTACATCCATTCTGCTCCTCCAAGCATTGGCTGTATTAGGATGTATTTCATGTAGAATGGTAAAATTGAAAATCAATAAGTATTCTCTGGAATGTTGATGAACTAGTTGATCCCATATGATAAGTCTCTCAATGGAACGTAGTTTTTAAATAAAGGAAATTTGGAAAATAATGAGTAAATTGGGCAATCTTCAAAGCCGTTACAACTTAGATCACGCCCAAATCATGAAGTTTGATGTACGAGCCCGCTCTCAATCCAAACTATGAGCAACGGGAACTTGCCTTTTCTACTCTTTCCGTCCAATTCATTTCAATCGGGTGCCCTGATGGTCCCTCTCATATCCCGATTATGTGTATTTATATGTAAGTGACTATAATATGTTGATGTCAAATGATGAAAAGAGAAATTTCTTCAAAATTTGGGCATGAATCAAGTTGCAACGGCCATGATGATTTCTCAATTTATGCATCTTATGCTACACTAATTAATTTAATATCGCACCGAAACGTACAACAAAGAAGGGATCTGTAAACCTTACGACTTAATAAGAAATCTAGATCATTCAAACAAGTCTGTCTGTCTGTCTGTCTGTCTGTCTGTCTGTCTGTCTGTCTGTCTGTCTGTCTGTCTGTCTGTCTGTCTGTCTGTCTGTCTGTCTGTCTGTCTGTCTGTCTGTCTGTCTGTCTGTCTGTCTGTCTGTCTGTCTGTCTGTCTGTCTGTCTGTCTGTCTGTCTGTCTGTCTGTCTGTCTGTCTGTCTGTGTAAAGATGTTGGAAGTGTGTGTAATTTCTGTCTCCACGTCGATGATGATCTGCTCCACTGTGGGCTTGGTTGTAACCGCGTATCATAATCCCTTGTTGAGATGAGTCAGCTGTTCTTCCGTGAATGCGGTCGTCGATCGATTGACAACCATCCGTCATGGTGATGATGGGTGTAAACGTGACCTGATCCTTGGTGTGATGTGTGGTTCGTGTCTATTGGGATTCTATTCTCAGCCTGTTGAGTTACCTATCGAGGACCGTCCGTTTCCTAATCGATTCGCATTCCTCTACAACCTTGGTACCGGATAATAATTCCTGGAATTTTACAGGATACTTCTTGGCTAACTTCAGGTGCAGAGAATAGTACTCCAAAGTCTTCTGGTCCAGTTTTTGTTGAATAGTCGTTTGATGCTGTCCTTGATGTATTCTGCTTCTATTCTTCCGTATCGTAATCCTATGACTTATTGGTACAACTTAATATTTTAGGCATTTCTTCAGAAATGCTACGTCCTTCCTTAGTGCGGTGATGTTTTTCTTCAATCCAATGAATTTGTTGGGCTCTGACAACTGTGTTGCCATGATGAATCCTTATAGTTTGAGCTGTTTAATAGAATACCTGTAACTGGAAAATGAGAAGAAAGATTAGTATTTTCCATTTAATTTCGACATCCTTTATTGCTTATCTTGGCAGACGCGTAGTAATAAAGGTAATTGGAATTAAATGGAAAATACTAATCTTTCTTCTAATGTTCTAGTTGCAGGTATTCCTCTAAACAGCTCACACTTTCCAGAATTCACAAATTTCTGCATAAGTTGAGAACTAATCAAGCAAATGAAACCGAATTTGGCATATATTGGTTTTTGGAGACCAAAAATGTTTCTATGGTGGTTCGAGACCCCTCTTCTCTCTGAAAAGGAAGGTTCTCTTACAAATGAAACACAAATTTCAACCAAACATTAGCAATTATCCAGACTAAAACTCAAAATGTGTGTTTCTCGGACTAAAAGCATGTTCTGATCTTAGACAAGAAAGAGGGTGCTTGAACTACTCCTGCCTTCAAAAACCTCCACATTCCAAATTTGTTTTCCTTTGCTTGATTAGTTCTCAAGTTATGCAGATATTTGTGTTGCATTTGTATGAGAGCCCCGAGTCTAACACTACCATAGAAAAATTTCTTGCCTTAAATTCTCCACATGCTAAATTTGGTTCCATTTGCCTGATTAGTTCTCGAGTTATGTAGAAATGTGTGTTTCATTTGTATGGGAGCCCCGCCTTTCAGAAGGGGGAAGGGTCTTAAACCTTCATAAGAACCATCTATAGCCTAAAAACCCTGAATACAAATTTTCAAATCCCAATCTTGTCTAAGCTTCTTCATTTGTTAATTAGCGTCCTTGGTATTTCATTGGAACCACGCTTAATGACTTCCTAGCTTTGCTCTGCCCAACTAGATTCTTCTTCAGTATCCGGTTTGTCTGCTTATTTGCATGAAATTGCAGTGGTCACTTTCCAAAACAACCAAAAACCTTCTGTAATGCAAAAGAGTTTAGACCTTCTCATAACTTTAACCCTTGAAGCAAATTCAAGTTCACCAAAAGGACCAATTAGAGCTTGTAACTGGAACCTGTGAACATACATACATGGGCTATTCAAATTACAACCCACTTATCCGAATTAACGACCCGCACTTTTCACCATCCAACGAACAAAAAAAAAAGGAAAACATGCCTATCAAAGAACGGATTTACTGCCTCTGTCGGATCCATTAGAATCTGCAAAAAAATTGTATGATTAAAAATCTTACTCCAGCCACGTGTAGGGGACTTGTTGTTGTAGTGTTGTTCTTGTTTTTTTTTTTCAATGTTTGCTATCACTTTACAGAGCGCAATAAAAGTTGACAGCGTAAATTGCAAACTTTTTCCCCTCCTCAGCTCGGCGCTCCGAATGTAGGAAAAACTGAACTGTAAAGTTCATCGCCGAACTTTTTCGCTCCGAAATTTAATTCTCATTTATGTAGATTGTCGCCCTAAGAGAAGGGGACCCGCAGTTATCCCCCGGTCTGCCCGTGCAAAAAAAAAAAAAGGTACAAGCATATCAAATCACGGCTTGAAATTAGAAGTAAATATTGTTTATCTCGTGCAGTGCACATGGGCCACAGGTGCTGAAGTTTACCCGGCCATAAAAGAATTTACGATGCTGCCGCTGTTGCTGTTGTTGCTCGTTGGAAGGTATGAAGGTAGGCTGCTATTGCTATTGCACAGCATCCCAGTCACTGACACTGCAGTGCATCCTTGGAGTATGGACTGTAGAGAACTTGTAAAACGCTTAGCTCTGCCGAAAAATGCTACTGCAGGAATAAATAGTCAAGCCGTTTGAACTGGGCGCAACCATTGGATTATCCAGGGATGAAGTCAGGTTGGGTTCAAGTTTAGTGGATGAATGATATTGATTGGGAAATAAGTGTTACGAATAATCTATGATTTTTGATAAGTTTTTAGAACATGTTAACCATACATTTGAAAATAAATTAGAAGAAGAAGTTGCCATCTAAAATAGTACAGCCATGTCTGTGGCATGATTTCTATCTCGAAAAGAGGATATTGTTTGCAAGTGTTGCAATGCTGCATTAATGGGCTGAACACCAAGGTATAGGAACAGTATGGTTTTAAGTGTGATATTAGCCTTTAAACCCTGCAATGAAAGAAGCGACCGATTGCAGGGGAAGCAGGTGAGAACTTATGAAAGCACTGAACAAGCTCTCGATTTTAGACTCTTCATCATTTAAATCACTGTTCATTTAGAATCCTTAACTGTTGAATATTTTGTAGTGGCAAACTCAGTGACCTAGGCTCGGAGGAAATGTATGAGAGAATGATTTGATCCTCAAATCTTTTTTTAGAATGAAAAAAATATACTGAAATCCTGTAAAATTTATTTTAATTTTGCTTCAACACATTATCATTGTTTCAAAACCAAATGTCGTTCTCTATTTCCGTTTGCAATGTATTGATACAACCAACAAGCGCCGTGTATCAAATTTTGCTATAGATAGACATCTTTTGTTCTCAAAATGGAAATTCGATAAAGAACTTGTTCCCTGTTTTCGAAATGCAAAACACATCCTTCCTTTCATTTCCTCCTTTTTTTTCCTTCTCTCACTTGTTTCCCGATAATGAAGTTCGACTATTTTTATGTACGACAGTAAAACGGAATTCATGAGAATTTGAAGTTTCCTTTGTTCCGATAAGATCGAATTTGTTGAAGTTGTGCATTCGAAAACCGATAGAATTCTTTCCCCTTTCCGACCATGTCGATAGATTCCACTCGAGCGCAATGCAATCCTTAATGAAAATTAGAATCCACTTTCCCAGTCCTTCTCAGCACAGTCGTCACGTAATAGCACTTTGTTTCCAATGGTTTTCCATTCACAGTTTTTACATGTTGCTCAAAGCAATGCTGTGCATTAGTTCTATCAGTTGATGAGCATCTTTGTGCAGTTGTGTTATAGGAAGAGTGTTGTTCCGACCGATACTCGCATTGTATTGGATAAACGAGATGTTACATTTTGGAGCAGTAGTTTTTCTCGTCAACTGAAGGCAGGCTGGCAATGCGACAGGAATGATTTAATCAAGAGTTGGTTCGTATCACTAGCAATCAAAATTGCTCTATGAGAAAAAAGGAATAGACATATGGGAAGGTTCATTAATTATGTAACGTAGTAAGGTGGGAAGCGGGGGGTTGTATTGAATTAAAGGTCGATACAACACACGTGACTGGGGGGGATCTAAGAAGTCTTTTTTCGTGACATAATTATTATATGTTCCCTATCGGGGTCATAAGTTTTTCAAATAATATAGGTGTTGGGTGGAGCACGACAGTGGACACATTTCCGTCAATCAATGCTATGCTATTACTTAATCGCATTCAAATCAGACAACTTGACTTTGTGTACATGTACATGACTGAGTCTAGGAGGTAATGGCAATTTCAAACCGAATTTGAGTTAGTTTCTTAAAGTACTTTGAATAAGTTCAATTGAAACTTTTTGGAAATTGAACCTGAAAAAAATCGGACGATTGCATCTAGAACCTGAGACATGTTTAAACCTTAAGACAGGTTCAAACAAAACTTCGTAGAAGTTCGAACAGAAATTCCGATAAGTTAAAACAGAACTTCAATGATGATTTTAGAGAACTTCAATACATCAGTGAAGTTCAAATAGAACTTCAGAGAAGGACGGACAGAACATAATAACTGACATAAGTTCAAAGAAGTTCAAACGAAACTCCTAAGAAGTTGAAGCACAAATGTATGATGTATGATATGTACTACCACCCATTGTAGCACGCAAAACTAAGTCCGACATCAATGGGCTCTCCTCTCTGTTAGACTTGATCAAGCTTTAACAACCCCTGATTGTTCTAATCATGCCGTTATATGAAGGGCCAAAAAGGGATTTGGTGGACCGATAGGCAACATCACTTATACGTATTCACAGGAATATAAAGAATCTCCTTGCAACAACAAGATTGAACAATTGGTCAAAAGAGCAAGCCATCTAACATGAGGATGCCCCAATGGGCGGGGAGAAGAGCCCGCCCTCTTTTCACAAACTGTTAGCAATGGGGAGTTGACACTCCCACTCTCCCCATCCAGAATGCTTCCATCGGGTGCCCTGATGGTCCTGTTCCCATGAAATATTTATATAATAGTGTATATATTTATGTAAACGAAAAATACTGCGATCATTCGTATCTATTATGTATGAACTCCATTCGGATGATCCTGAAAAGCAGTGTAGTGTTGTAGTGTAAAGTGTTAAAGTGTTGGGTTCTGCGGTTTGCGCCTGAGCACGTTTTCGTTCATCTTCAGAGATTTCACCAAAATCTTGTTTTGATGTATCCTGAAAAAGTTTGCTTAAGAATTTGAAGCACAAATTTAGAGAAATTCAAACAGAACTTCAGAGAAAATAAGATATAACTTTATAAAAGTTCAGAAAGAACTTAAGGAAAATTCAGAGAAAACTTTAGGATAATTCAGAAAAAACTTTAGGAAAGTTCAAAGAGAACTTTAGGAAAGTTCAAATAATCCAGGCAGAATTTTACAAACGTTCAGACAGAACTTCAGAGCTTAAACAGAAGTTCAAAAAAGATCAATTCAAAGCAATTCAGAGATGAAGAAGCTCAAACCGAACTTTAGAGAAGTTCAAACATAACTTCAGAATCAACCGCCTCAGAAAATTCAGCCATAGCTTCTGAATAGTTAAAAAAAATTCAGCGAAGATGAAACACAACTTTAGAGAAATTAAAACAGAACTTCAGAAAAGTTTATATAGAACTTAAAGAAAGTCAAGACAGAATTTTATGAACAGTCAGAGAAGTTCAAACAGTAATTCAGAGAAGATCAAACCTCCAAACTCTGCCGGGCCATCAAACTCTGGAAGGGGGGCTCTCATACAAATGAAACACAAACTTCTGCATAACTCCAGAACTAATCAAGCATATGAAACCAAATTTGGCATATTGAGTTTTTTTTTGGATGCAAAACATATTTCTATGTCTGTTTGAGAACCCTTCCCTCTATGGAAGTGGAGCTCTCAGACAAACGAAACAGAAATTTCTGTATAACTCGAGAACTAATCTGACAAATGGAACCAAATTTGGCATATTGGGTTTTTCGGAGGCAAGAAATGTTTCTATGGCTGCTTGTGACCCCTCCACTCTCTGGAAGTGGGGGGGGGGGCTCTCAGACAAATGAAAAAATAAATTTCTGCATAACTCGAGAACTAATCAAGCAAATGGAATCAAATATGGCATATATGGTTTTTTGAATGCAACAAATGTTTCTATGGCTGTTTGAAACCCCTCCCCTCTCTGGAGGGGGGTCCTAAGGCAAACGAAATACAATTTCAACCAAACATGAAAATTATCCAGTCAATTAAAACTCATAATGTATACTTCTCGGGTAAGAAGCATTTTGGTAACAGTTTGAACCTCTTCTTAGTTAAGAAAGGGAGATGCTAGAGGTACTCTCAGTGCTACATTATGCACAAGAAGTTAATCTAATGTTATGCAAGAAGAAATTACGCTCACTCTGACATGATACGGCGTAGTTTGAAGATAAAATTCTTGTCTGTAAAATGCTTCTTCTCAAAAAGGAAAACCATGGTAGAAACTACCGATCAGAGGGTTGAATTAAAACAAAAACAAAAAGGGAATAAAAGAACTTAAACTCTATAATTGAAGTCACACATTAGCAAACGAAAATATTTTAACAAATCTTATTCCGAAAAATAACCATAAACGCGCCAGTTCTAATTAAATTTTCATCAATTTAGTTGCAAGCGTATCAACGCCCGCACCGGGTTCAGTTAGTCAACTATAAAAAATGCTTCCTCGCGAAGATGACAGATCAAGCGGCGTTTCTTTATAATCAGTGTAGTTATAATCTAGCATGAAGGAAAACCAACAAAATTACCAACGAAAATAGTGAAATAATTGCTGGAATACTTGAATCACTTTTTTCAATAATTGGAATGGTCTCACCAAGTTCTACTATTTTATGAAATTGAACTTTTCTTCTTCTTTCTTAGCGTTTCAAGCCTATTGTTTTCGCTATTAGCATATTGCTTTCGCAGTTAGCTTATTGCTTGCTCTCAACTTAGTGTTCTGGACAAGAAACTAACCAGCCAACGGCTGAAAGTCTCTCAAATAAAGATTATTCATTCATTCATTCACTTAGTGTTCTAAATGCATTTCCACAGTTATTAATTGCGAGCTTTCAATGCCAGGTACCATTTTTGCATTAGTATGATTGAGTGGCAAGTACAATCATACCCTATGCCCAGGGAGGAGCTAAGGGAGGACCCCAATTCAATTTTTCATGTATAACTTAATGTTCCCTCTAACAATATTGTGTCGAAAACTTCCCTTAGCTTTAGGTGATCCCGATCTAATATATTTTCGGAATTTTCAATACTTTTACTGTTCGCAAAAGAATATTTGTCTCATCTAAACAAAAAAAAAACAGCAAGTCGGGAAAAACGCTGATGAAATTTTATCCGTCAGTAGGCTGTTATGGATAGGGTGAAATTCAATCAAATTGACACCGAAAATGATATAGTTGCTGGATGACTTTCAACGTGTTTTTCATAATTGGAATGGTCTCACCAATGAAATTCATCTTTTTTATTATAATTATGTTTTTTTAAACCTCCCAGCAAAAACCCCTTCTAGCTATGGATGCCACAGTTCAAATATATATTCGAAATTGTCAATACTGCCCATAAAAGCATATCTGTCCCATCTGAAAAAAAATATATACCAGCAAATCGAGGAAAGCCTCGGTAGGCTATTATGCATTGGGTGGGACTCAACATCTTCGCGTTTCACAGCACTGGCTACGTCCTTATGAAAGAGTTCGTTTCATCGCCATAAAACGCCTGGCTAGAAAATCACCGAGAATCCCACCCGTTGTTGTTGGGCTGGTTACAGCTCATGAATATTCAAATATCCTGCCAAATCTCACCGTCATCAAACGTTTAGCAATAGGTTCTGCCGGGGTTGATTTATTGCCCACTTCCATCCCAACCGATCGACCGCGGAGTCCATCGCGCTATGATCTCCTAGAGCCGGGTTCCCCAATTTACATATTCAATCTACATTTCAACACGGGGACGTTGATAACTCTCGCTTTCATCTCCGCTCGGTGGGACAGACTTCAGACCTCAGTGGGAATGTTTTTCGTCGCTTCTCGTCGCTTCGGGTCGTATTCCTAATTGGGACGACCGAAAGTGCGTAGTAGATCACGCAGTTCCTCTCCGAAAACTTTCAATTTCAAATGGCACAGATTGATCCAGCTTTGCGAGGGGGGAAAAAGAAGAAGAACGAATGGACGAACGAACGAGGATGAAGACAAGATGAGAAGCGCTTTAGGGCTTCCGCCTTCCACTTGCCTCCAATACCGAGTGTGTGAGTAGTAAAGGTCGCGTCTAGGCATTCGCGGTTTCCCTTTGAAAGACCTGCGCGCGTGTTTCGTAATTACATATGCTCTAAAAAGGGGGCCAAAACGATCGAACATTAATTCGGCGGAATGTGCGTTCTCTTCTTTTTCCCTTTGTCTAAGCGCGAGAAGGAACCAGAAAAAAAAACCTGCTTCTCATGATTGTATTTGCCTGGCTGGCTGGATGATTCAATTTTAGGCCTTTTGGAATGGTGATGAAAATGGTGTTTCTTTTTTTTTTTCTAGCCGAAAAGAGGCAAATTGAAAATTGGCTCATAATTGCCAGTTTGTAAATTAATCTGTTAGCAGAGGATGTTTTCACCTTATTTGGCGGTAAACGTGTGAAACGAGTTGGTTGAAAATTGAATTTAATGGGATCCATTAGGTAATAGGTTTTTAAAAGAAAATCTGTCGTTCGGGGGGGGATTCGAACCGAGGCCAGTGAAGCGGAACCGTGCCGCGGAAGCCTTTGAACCGAAAACGGTCGGTTTGCAAAATAGCGAAAATTCGTTGATACAATGTAACAGCCAGTGCGTACGAATTTAAATGGAAAATTGTTCCCAGCCTGCTCCGACTAGGACGCCGCCATATTTGCACTGGGCCGTCGCAATTACGAGTGCAAATGAGCGAAAACGGTTCGCCGATGGGAGAATTCGGAGGAAGCCCTTTAAAGGTCGACCGACGACTGTTCGCTGATCGATCGATCGATTCGAAATTTGTGTCAAAATTAATTAATTACTGATTTCGATACGCCGTACATCGGAGGCCACATTCCACGGTTGGTTTCGGTTCACTTCCTGAAACGCGTCATCTTCGGAGTAATTAATGCAGAGCCCGGCATGGTTTGTTTGCCCGGCCCGGTTCCCGATTTAGAAGTTGGTGTAATATTAATTTTCATTTGGCGATAATAATCTTGGACTTGTTTCGTCGCGGTTGCAATTGTTCATTCGCATAACTTCGGCCCGTTTGGCCTCTACGAAGAGGATTTTTTCTTTCTTGCAGGGACAAATGTGGCCTGGAACTTCATTACCGATGAATCGTTTAAATGTGCAAATGCATTCCATCGAGATCGAGCCCAATCAGGTTTGCGCCAATGATAGCCGGTTTGCATTTTAGGGCATTCGATCGGGGCCGTTGATGACGAGCGCGCAGTAAGCCTCCTTCGATGATTTGCATTGGAAAAGGACCCCTTTTAAAAGAGCGAAAACAGCAAAAATCCAGTCCCGGATTAGAACCAGATCGCCGGATCCACGCAAGGATCCAGTCCCAAAAATGCCCGATAAAATAGCCCGAATGAAGACATTAATCAACTGCGGCATCGTAAATTTCCGAAATGGCGACAAAATTACCACCGATCTTCGAGCTCTCCAGCGATTCGTCGTCCCTTCCGGGAGTACTCGCAGAGAGCATCAATATGAAGCAATAAAAATCATTAACCAGAGCCCGCGAGTGTCGCGTCGTCGTCGTCGTCGTCGTCGTCGTCGGTTGGCGTCAATAAATTTTGGGGCGCAGGAGCCATCGCGCAGGATTTTTCCCATCCCTGCCCGTGCACATCGAAATCGAGATCCACGAAGATCGATAAAGAGACGGAATCGAGGAATAATAATAAAGCTCCGAAAATGGAGTTTTGGCAGATTTTTTTTTTTGCTTCCCCCGAAACCGCGGTCGGTAATGAATATGAATCTCGGCTGGGGTTTGCCTCCAAGGAAGCGGAGAAGGATCGGTGGACGTGGACTCCTTGCTTGCGGGCCGTTCGCCCGTCCGTCCGTCCATTCAAAACATTTATCAACATCTCTTTGGAGTTATCCGAAAAATTTAATAACTGCGATGTGCGCTTTGCCCGTTCCCGGTGCGGTGCCGGGCTGCAACATCGGGGATTTAACGATGATTAAAGGGAGGAATTCCGAGAAGAGGCTGATAACATTTCGACGGCGGATGATGTCGGATGTTGTGGGTGTTTTTTTTTTGCCGGAGAAAAATGAACGATTTCTGGTTCGATGAGAAGGGATTCGCGAGTTGAGAATTGTTTTACTAAACGGAACGATTTCAGGTGACATATGTTGAGCTCCCTGACGAAGGTCGAAATTGAGGGTCGAAACGTCGTTCAACGTTAGGAACACCAAAACTAAGTAGTGATAGCTCCTAGCTATGACTTCCAAGCGATAGTTTTACACTATGTAATAGAGCTGTGCCCGTTGTTGTGTTTACACTCTAGTGATAGTTTCTCTGTAATAGTAGTAGGCTATGAACTATTCTATCAGGAAGGTGGGTCAAAGTTTTTTGACAGTTCGTTAATTTTATTGCTAGTTTGTTTTTTCGCAGTATTTATTGAAGCAAAAATGGACAAGGAAAAGAAATTCCGCTTGATTGAGCTGTGGGAGCAACATTCGATGTTGTGAGACCCAACTAACCCATATCGCCGGAGGAAGTGTATACTTCAAAGTGAGTGTATTATTTTGCTTTCCAGACTCCAGACAACATAGACCAGGGAATTTTGATACCTAGCTACTAAGTACTAAGTATTTTCAAGATGAAAACGTTCAGATTTTCAACCTTTGATTTTGATCCCTGACTCCAACCGGACAATCACCCGTTTTGAAACTTGAAAAACCGAGTGGATCGAAACCAAAGCCAGTGTGCGCAATTTGAAGCGTAAAAAATCAACATATGATTAGATGGCGCTTCTCTCCATGTGCGTCGAAATCGCGTCCGAACTCACGGAACTTAAAAACCCAAAAAATTGGACCACTATTCAGGGTAAATCGACCAACTGACGTTGCTGGAAACGTTATGGACTGAGAGCTGCTGTATGTTAAATGTAAATAAATAAATGCAAGTAAACAAATATGAATATGTAAACACAAACAAACAGACATAACACTTGCAGTTTTTTCATCGATTACACATAAAACGTTCAATTCAAATTTTTCTTAGTTGGTAGTATCTCCACAGATATACGCGCTGTATACTCGATTACCTTACGTTTAACGCTAACACACTACCGCCATCTGTTCAGCTTTATCATACATCACAGTGTGCTCAACAGATGGCGTTAGTATTTTTTTTTTAAAAGACGATGATTTGTTGTGCAAAATGTTCAATGTGTTAGTCTGTTTGTCTGTGATATAAATGTTAATAAATAAACGGAGATGGATTTTTCTAAAGATTTAAACATTTTCATAAAAAAAAACTCACGTTGCTACGCTTTTTTATGATAATTGTTGATGCTGCTGATCGAAAATTATGCAGAAAAAATGCAACACTACCAATTTTAAAACTCTGTGTTTGCAAATATTTGCAAATAAGGGAATAAGATATCTTGCAAAAACGGATTTTTTTCAACACTTTTATTCAATAATCTTGTGTCATAAAAATGTGCATCATTATATACTCTAAAAGTCATCGCTACAAAGTTTTCAAATTCAAATTGAAATAAAAAAATTACAGCAAAAAGAGCTGTTTTTTAAGTCCCACTCTAAGAAAAGTAAGAGAAACTGTCATAAAACGATACGTAGATGAGATAGAAGTTAAATTTTTTCATCAAAATTTTCATTAAATTAAGATATCTACAATTCTGTGGAAGCAAAAAAACATTCGCTAATCATAAGAATAAAAAATTTAAATTGTTATTACGAACATTAACGGACCACTTTAGTCACCTTACAAACCAAAAGATAGATCTTGTTTTTTTTAAATAAATCTCTCGAAGACATCATCCGTCTGAAGTTAATGGTTTTCGAGTTATCGATTTTTGTCGCAAAATTTGTCCATTCGTACCATAGTGCTGCAATCGGAAACTACCCCAGCATCTCTGTCTCCTTCCTTCTGCTCCTATGTTGACACAGGTAAATTTGTATTCAGCATCCACCGTAGCCATTAGAATGATGCTGAACTGCTTTTTATAAATTGAATAATCACTAACGCTCTTTGGAGGGGCTTTTATGCAACGTGCTTTCCGCCTAACGCCTAACCTACTTAATTGAAAATTTGCCAGTTTTCTTAAAAAATCACATGAAATTGACAGCCATTTCTCTTCAAAATAATATACGAATTTTAAGTAAACCTGCCATTTCAATTTCATTCAATTTTTGCTGCTCTTAGAACCGGTACATATGAATATTTTCTCAGAAAAACTTCCCTGAAATTCCACAGGAGAGCTTCCTTGAAATTCTTCTGAAGAAGTTCCCTGAAATTCTCTGAAGAACTTTCCCGAATTCTCTGAAGAACTTTTCCGAACTTCTCTGAGTAAACATTTGTATTTCTCTGAAGAACTTCTCTAATGAAGCTTCCACGAATTTCTCGAAAGAACTTGCATTAACTTATCTGAAGAACTTCCCTTAACTTCTCGAAAGAACTTCCCTGAATTCTAATGAAGAACTTCCGTCAATTTTAATGAAAAACTTCACTGAATTTTAATGAAGAACTTCTCTAAAGTTAAATGAAAAACTTCCCTGACAAAACTTTCATGAAATTACCTGCAGAATTTTCCCGAACCTCTCTGAAGAATTATCTGAAGTTTTCTGAAGAACTTCCCCAAAGTTCTCTGAAAAACATCTCCGAAGTTCTCTGAAGAATTTCCCTGAACTTCTATAAAGAACTTTCCTGAATTTCTGTGAAGAACATCTCTGATGTTCCTCTGAAGAACTTGCCTGACGTTGCTCTGAAAAACTTTCCTGTAGTTCTCTGAAGAACTGCCCTTAAATTCGTCTGAAGAAATTCCATTGGAGAACTTCTTTGAAATAACTTTTCTGAAATAATCCATCCTCCGAAGTTCCATCCTCTGAAGAACTTCCCCGAACTTCTCTAATGAAGCTTCACGAATTTCTCTAAAGAACTTGCTTTAACTTCTCTGGAGAACTTCTCTGAACTTTTCTAAAGAACTTCCCTGAATTTTAATGAAGAACTTCCCCAAAGTTCGTCTGAAGAACTTCCCCAAAGTTCCTCTGAAGAACTTCCCCAAAGTTCCTCTGAAGAACTTCCCTAACATAACTATCCTGAAATTCCCTGAAGAATTTTCCCGAAGTTCTCTGAAGAACTTCCCAGAAGTTCTCTGAAGAACTACCCTGAAGTAGTCTGAAGAACTTCCCTGAACTTCTTTAATGAAGCTCCGCGAATTTCTCTAAAAAACTTGCATTAACTTTTCTTAAGAACCTCTTCTTTAAAGAACTTCCCTGAATTTTAATTAAGAATTTCCCTGCATTTAAATGAAGAACGCCCCTAAAGTTCCTTTTAAGAACTTCCCTGAGATTCTCAGAACAGTTTTCCCGAACTTCTCTGAAGAATTATCTGAAGTTTTCTGAAGAACTTCCCTGAATTTCTGTGAAGAACTTCTTTGACATTTCTCTAAAGAACTTTCCTGTAGTTCTCTGAAGAACTGCCCTGAAATTCGTATGAAGAAATTCCACTGAAGAAATTCCCTGAAATTACTTTTCTGAAATTGTCTGAAGAACTTTTCCTAACTTCGCTGAAGAATTATCTGAATTTCGCTGAAGAACTTCTTTGAAAAAAAAATCCCTGAATTTCTGTGAAGAACTTCTCTGACGTTGCTCTGAAGAACTTCCCTGTAGTTCTCTGAAGAACTGCCCTGAAATTCCTCTGAAGAACTTCTCTGAAATTCTTCTGAAGAACTTCTCTTAAATTCCTAGAAGAATTTTCCCGAACTTATCTGAAATTTTTTATAAAACTCCTTAATCTCTCTTCCTTAAGATCCTTAAGATGCAATTCTTCAATTCTCCATTGAAGAACTTCCCTGCATTTTAATGAAGAACTCCCATAAAATTCCTCTGAAAAACTTCCCTGACATAAATTTCCTGAAAAATTTACCCGAACTTCTCTGAAGTCTGAAGTTTTCTGAAGAACTTCCCCAAAGTTCTCTGAAGAACTTGCCTGAATTTCTGTGAAGAACTTCTCTGACATTCCTCTGAAGAATTTCCCTGTAGTTATCTGAAGAACTGCCCTGAAATTCGTCTGAAGAAATTCCACTGAAGAAATTCCCTGAAATTACTTTTCTGAAATTGTCTGAAGAACTTTCCCTAACTTCTCTGAAGAATTATCTGAATTTCGCTGAAGAACTTCTCTGAAAAAAATCCCTAAATTTCTGTGAAGAACTTCTCTGTAGTTCTCTGAAGAACTACCCTGAAATTACTCTGAAAAAATTCCATAGGAGAATTTCCTAGAAATTACTTTCCTGAGAATTGCTCAGAAGAAATTCCATTGGAGAACTTTTTAGAAATTTCTTTCCTGAACTTGTCCTTCCTCCGAAGTTCTCTGAAGAACTTCCTAGAAGTTCTCTGAAGTACTCAGAAGAACTTCCCAAAAGTTCTCTGAAGTACTCTGAAGAAGTTCCCTGAACTTCTCTGATGAAGCTCCACGAATTTATCTAAAGAACTTGCATTAACTTCTCTGGAGAACTTCCCTGCAGTTCCTCTGAAGAACTTCCTTGTAGTTCTCTGAAGAACTTCCCTGAAGTTCCCGGAAGAACTTCCCAAAAATTCTGCACAGAACTTAGCCGAAGCTATCTGAAAAACTTCCCTGAACTTCTATAATCCAGATCTTGCCGCAGAGATGGCGCTGCAGCCTATTTTTTCAAATAAAACATTAGCGAGTTGTAGTCTTGAACAAAGTTTCTTAGTATGTCATTTGTCGTCTTGTGCGATTATCATAATAGTTCCAGATCTTGCCGTAGAGATGGTGCTGCAGTCTATCTTTGGCTAATGAAGCGCTTGAGAGTTGCCATCTTCGGCAAAGTTTCTCATTGTGACATTTGTCGTCTTTTGACGTAATCGTATTAAATCCTGGAAAGAGTGAGCTGTTTAGTCTATTACTAGAAAATGAGAAGAAAGATTAGTAATTTACATTTAATTTCAACCACTTTTCTCATTTCTAGTAATCATTTTAGTTCCAGACCTTTCAGCAGGAATGGAGCAGTAGTATGTTTGTATAATGAAGCTTGAGGGAATTGCGGTCTTCGGGGCATAGTTTTTTGGTATGTAATTTGTCGTCTTCTGTCATTATCATTATTTCAACCATATGTAGTCATAGAAGGATACCTTCTTCAGCAAAGTTGTTCAATATTTCGAGGATCATCTAATGGCATTGTATTACTAGTTCCAGATTTTGTCTTTAAAATGTCAGTGCAATTTATCTTAGCTAAGCTCTAAGGAATTGCTGTGTTGGGAAAATTTGTTCAGTATGGAATATGGAGACATTTCACATTATCATAAGTCTGAAACTCACTTGATAACGTATCTGGATTCTTTTATTATCTTACAGATTCTGTCCACTGGTAGAGTTGATGGGTTTATGAATAAAAAAGATATTTCAAAAACTCAAGGTTGCCTGTTTTCCCGGAAAATTCCTATTAAAATTTACGGATTTCCACAAAATCACCAATTTAAAAAAATCATATCTCGAGAACGGAGCAGCGTAGATCCTAAATTATCTAAAATATCTGAAAAAAAAATTTCCCACAGAAATTTTCATTGTGGATTTTCAATTTAAAGCAAAGTCAGAAAAGAAATATTTTCTTGTTGATCCACTTATAAGCTTCAATTTCTAGAAATTTGGAAATGAGATTATTTTTAGTTCTCGAGCAATGTTCGAAAAACACCTGGCAAGGAAAGTCTGCAGTGCCATCTTTGCGGCGCAATTTGGAACTAATGTGATATTGTCAAGCGACTACATTTTACATTCTCAACAACTTTACCGAAGACGACAACTTTCTAAAGCTTCAATTTACAAAGTTAGACTGCAGCGCCATCTCTGCGGCGAAATCTCACAGTCGAGTAAGAGTTTGTTTAATTGAATGGGCAATTGTCCAGTAATACACTAAACCATTATCTATTTTTGCAGGTGAGTTGAGAGTAAACCAATTTACTTCTAGCAAAAAAATGTTAAATTCTATTAAAAACAAAACAAATTAGTGACAGTTCTAATCGTTTATTAAACTCTGATTAAAATTAATATGGATTGCCAGAGGCCTTTTTGGCATGAAGCCAGCTCGGTCCCAAGCTTGATGATTTACCCTTCATAACGTAACTCACACCAAGACACCCTCATATCTTCTGTCAAAATAGGAACAAAGTCACTAGTATCGAGAGGTATTGAAAGGCGCAAGAGTGTATTGCAAGGTGCAAACTGCAAAGTGTACTTCAAACCTAGGGATTCTACAACAGTGAACTAATTTCAAATCGTTAGATGATTTTTGCTATTACTTAGATGATTTTTCCTATTAGACTCAGAGAACAACTGTAAAAGTGATGAGTTTTTGAAATTACTCTTAGAACCCTGTTTTTTTCTAAAGTTAGATGTGAATTTCAAAAAAAAAAAAATAAGGAGTGACTTCCAAGAAGCTCATGAAGAAACTTGCCTTAATTTCAGGAGGAAACTTCCTAGTACTTTATCCCTGAAATTCAAGGGATAATCGCTGACTAACCGAAGAAGCAGTCTACACAAAAATCAAATAAAAAAGCAATGATACTACCATTTGCCAATTGTTCGCCTCGTACTATGAGCTAGGATACAAATTCATGAAGAAATTACAATTCCTTGGTTTCCATCTCACCTTGTTTGAAAGATTTGATCGGTCAAAAAACTGAAGGTTAGTAGAGAGGTATAACAAAATTTCAAGAAGTTTATAAATATATCAAATAAGTTTTCGAGAATTCTTCCAAAATCAGAGAATCTACCAATAATTTAAAAAAAATCCTCGATACTTAAAAAATTACCACATAGAAGCTTAGGAAACAGTTTGAAAGATTTACCAGAACCTTTGAATGTTAAATGTTTTAAGAAATATTGCTGTCAATAACTTCAGTATCGACAAGCACAAATTAATTGTTGATGACAAGATAATAACTCCCCTTCCGAGTAATCTTTGAAATACATACCGAAATTTGTTCATTAATGTGAACAAGTATCGATATGTATTTCAAAGATTACTCAATAACTTCCTAGAAAAACATTTCAAATCGTCACTGTGGAACAGCGTCCCAATGAAGTTTTCTGAATACCAAAAACATTAGTGTAATACACAAAACAAGAGTGAATAATGTTTATACTTATACTTCGACTGTCAAATATGACAGCTAAATTGCTGAAAATCCAGAACATGGTGAAATATTTCAATGATATTTTGAAAAATTTCAACACTTATGTTAACAGTCGAGTTCGGTTACCGACTCGATCAGATTCATTCGGTTTCTGCAATACGTAATTTTGCTCTACTCGACTTCTATAATTAACACATATGCACACATACTGAAACTTGATTTAGTTTACGACAGCTCTATTACATATTAATCACAAATGAAAGAAACTTTCATTTATAACACCTTGATAAAAAATTCACTAATTTTAGCGCAGGGAAAAACAAAACATTTTTGCGCCCAAAATCGCATTTCAAAGCACGAACTTTCACTGCACTATGCTCTTTCTACTATTAAATAACTATAGTTTTCGCTACGTGTTACCATTCTACTAGAAGCACGTGAAATAAAACGGAACTCACCGTAGAACAACACTGGAATTTTCACCCGGTTTGTTTACTTTTCGCTTCACGCACATAAAACGTCAAACTCAATGCCGCCAATGCGAATTGGTTCAAATAGTTTTTTGAGCCGCGCTGAACAGCCACTTTGAACCGATTTGAATCAACAGTAGGAATGCTGTTAGGGCCACTCGAAAAGTGTTATAATGGTTTTCGATTATGAAGCATGATTAAACTCATTTGAAGGAGAAACCACTGGGATATTGCATAAAAGGGTTGGGTGAACAGCAGAGTTCGGATTTTCGAACGATACGCTGAATTCAAACGACGCCTAGAAAATTTTGAAGTTATGAGTACCGATTTAAAGCAACAGTGAGGATGCTCTTGGGGCCACTCAGAGAAAACAAATATTGTTTGAACTGCGCTTAGTAGCCGTTTTGAACCGATTCAAATTAAGAGCAAGAATGTTGCTCGGGCCACTGAAACAGCGTGATTTTTAATTGGGAAGCTCGATTAAACTCAATTCAATCATCAGTCAAGTCTGCTGTGAACCGAGATGTCTTGAGAAAAATGTGAAAATCTAGAAGCAATTTGATATGCTGAGAAAGATATGCTTATAATTTGTAATGCTGATTCATAGTTTGAAAGATAATATCAACTGGAGTGAGTCCTTTTTTTATATGATTTATAGGTTAGGTTGATTATCACTTCAGGTTTTTGCAGACTAAATATCATAAACGAAACAATACAAACAACGCTGAAATTGTTAAACAATGGATGCTACAGTGGAGCAAACGATTCTTGAAAATTTCACGCCTGAAGTACTAATAGTACTTCAGGTTTGTGTTCAAAAAACTTCGAAATGATAGGGACTTGATCCCATATGTCCTTAGGAGAAAGAAATGTGAAATTGTTACCAGAAGAAGTTTGAATCTTCAAGAATTGTCAATCCTCAAAGACACTAACGCATCCGATCATGAAATATTCAATATCTTGAGACCACTTGTTCTGTCCCTTTAAAACAACACGTTAAAGTTAAAGTACGAACAACTGCTGTCACACCTGTATTACAACTTGTAAACCATGCTTAAACTAAGGTCGTCCATTTAAACAAGACAAGAGTCCTTCGATTCCATTTTTCCCACTTGGCAAAGCAGGAAAAACCGTGTCTCTCCAAACGGCCAACACTTTCCAATATATGGCAACAAGTGAACCCACCAGGGCGACCTCCCGGTCGTTGTTTACATTGTTGAGGCCGAACCCTTGAGCGTCTTGGAACTTATCAATTAAGCGCGATCGACTGCATCCATCCAGGAGACGCTTTCAATCACAGCTCGATGGGAAATCAACTTTTTCTCCCTCCACCCAATCGGCGCAATTAACTCGTTTAGTCCTTTTATGAGCAATATTGGCCGAACCATGATCGCATAATGATCACTACGGTTGTGATCGCGTGAAGGCGAGGAAATTGCAAGAAACGACGACGACGACGACGACGACGCACACTGGGACCAATCTGAAAAAAGACGGTCAAAAGTGTTTTCACACTGTTCCTCACATTTTAGCGCTTTGGTGTCTACGGAAAAGTTGTTAGAAATGTTATTTCACATTTTTTCAAAAACGTATCAAGAAGTTTTACTTAAGTGATACTTTACTTAAAAAACTAACTTTATTATGGGTACAAGATAGAAGGTTGAAGTCTTCAACAAAGTTTTAGAACTATATATTTAACGAAACTTTGCTGAAGATTGTTAGTACCTATATCGAAAGCATTCTGATATATAATTGATTTAGTATATAGACTTACTTAAAACTTGTTTTTACTTTATTATGGCTAAAACATTACCAGATTGGTTGAAAATGTTCAACAAAGTTATCAATATTATTAAAATGCACAACTTTGCTGAAGACGTCATAAGTCTAAACGGCTTTATTTGAGTTTTAAAGCGGATTTAAGTTAAAAAATATACATATTTTCAACAACAATAACTCAGACACCGGCAAATTTTTGCAACCAAATTTTGAATAGTTTGGTCAACCATCACTTAAAGTATACGTGTACAAAAAATCTGCGCCGGGTATCATCGGGTACATAAAGTTTTCAGTCCGTCTTTTCGGGTGTACCAATTTCGTTTTCTATCAATATTTTTAAATCCCTGACATAATTAACCGCACCCTTGAATCCTTTTGCGCAAAGGCTAGCACATTTAAAGGTTAAGTAGCCCAGGATAGTTTCGTTTGTTTACAAACTGCAGTTGAGTTTGAGTTTCCAGTTGATTCAGATTGTGTAAAAGTGTTCAAAGTGTGGCTGCAAAAATATGGTACTTCAAGTACCATCAAAATGCAACATATCCGTGATTCCGTTCTGAAAAAAATCAAACTGTTTGTCGCAGGACGAAAGCAAGCGTATAAATAAATACGTGTCCAGGTTGTGCTCTGAATTTAACACTCGCTGGAATAAGGCAGGAAGAACACAGAAAAGTTTTGAAGTAATCAACAAGAATTGGTTGAATTGTAGTGCATTTACTTGTGGTAATGTGAAAGTTGGAATGCCCAGAATACCGTTTTCTGACCTGAATAAAAAGAACAAAAGGCGGAGAGTTGAAGGATTGAGGCAGCAGGGAACCGCGAATGAATTGGCGTATGCAGCAGGAATGAATTCTCGAAGTGAGGGATGCGAAAGATTTGGCTAAACTTTGCAAGAAGAATTACAGGCATGTCCTACCAGTACCAAACGAATGAGACGAGCAATGAAATCCAAAACTGATTTACAAAAGCATTGTTTGTTGACAGCTGATGAAGGACTTGCGTTTTTATTGATTGCGATTACAGTAAAGATCAGTGGATACTGCTTCGAAAGACGTCTAAGCAATGCAACGCACCAAAAATATACCTAGCTACCTCTGGCCTGTGAAAAATGTCTGCCAGACCGTAACAGTATCGTCATCTCAGAGGTATCTTGTTATGGTTGTATTTGAAGGAGGTTTTTAACCCACTGGTAATTCGTTCTTTACATAGGTATCTGATGAGGTTGACGTAAAGAGTTTGCTGGATCACACAGTTCAGCGAATACTATCTTTGGCTTTGGAGTTAGAAGGTTTGAATGATGTAGCTCTTGAAGATCTTGAGCTTTAATCGAAATGGGGTTTTGACGACTCATCGGATCATTCAAACTACAAGCAAAGGTTTGAAGGGGTAGATGAAGATGACAATGCAATTTTATTACATCTATGGTACCATTGATACTACGCTTCCGTAACAATCCAGATCGTATTTTGTGGATGAGTCGTATGCCTCCATCTACAAGGTTATGCCGACCGATAAGAATCCAATTCAAGAAGGAAACTGTTGCATTGTCCTTGCATGAAAGAATTCCTTGACGCACAAATCGAAAGATTAATGCCAAGCTTGATCTCAAACTTTCGAATCCACCATACAATGATTTGTAGTATGATCGTTGGAAAAGTTTGCTCTGCTTTGACCGCAAAAAATGTTGTGTTTGCCAAGCATCCCCAAAGCAATTTAACAACATTAGAGCGATGGTCTAGATCAGTCAATAAAGCCACATTCGAAAAAAAATCATTCGAAAAATTACCGGGTTGGCAGAGACAATCATTGAGAACTTTTCTGTCATAGTGAGCATACTGGCATGTGGCAGGCAAAAAAACACTGACTCTTCTAAAGCATTTTACTACGAGACGGCCAAATACTATGTTGAGTTATACGGATGGTCTTACATACATTGCCGCAGTCTGTTCACGGAATACTGATACACGGTGCAGACATTATAAGCAGCATTACTACCAATCGGAAGTCTTTCAGAGGAGCCACAAGAATGCGGCAACAAAGATTTAAAATGCTATAGAGAAAATGAAGCGCGAAAGTGTTCAAGATAAGTTAACAGTAATTGAACATTATCACAAATATTCATAATTACTGAAATATTTTCATTTCTCTACAGGACTGCTACCAATTATGATCTTTTCACACAATTGCAAATGACATCCCACCCGTTGATAGGGAGTCTAAGACGACCAACTGTAAAACATCTATGCAACTATTACCAGCTGAAAAAGAAACTTTTGCAAAATTCCCAAGCCCAAGCCTGATTCAGACACAGAAGCTGAGGAAGAAGGTAATCAGTAAGGCTTTATTATAAAATAACATGATTTAATGCTTTCATTATAGCAATAAATCAATTTAAAGTAGTGAAAACCTATTAAAAAAATGAAATACATTAATTTTAACAAATTTGTCTGAAGCAAAGAACTAAGAACCGACGAGCTCGCAATAAGTTTTGATTCCTATGCAGAGATATATCAAAGAAATTAATAACAGCTTTGTGAAATTGAATAATACCGAACCTATTTTTAGGTAAATGAATTACTGGCGAAATTGTATAGTCAGAGTTCATTAGTAACACTTACAATACCACTAATTACATATTCCGTAATTTAAATACGTTCAAAGCAGCTACATAAATCTGATTACTTTCATTAAAACTTGAATATCCATTGCCTACGAAATTTATCACACTAAGTACTGCACACTCATATGAATTCACAGATTTCAGAAATATTTTACCGGAATCTTGACAACAGATCGTTTTGTAATCAATTTTTACGGATGCCGGTAGAATTTAACAGATTTCACGAAATATTTGTACATTTGTAAAAATTTATCGAAATTTAAAAGATAGGTACACCCGATAAGACGGACTGAAAACTTCATGTACCCGATGATACCCAGCGCAGATTTTTTGTACACGTATACTTTAAGTGATGGTTGACCAAACTATTCAAAATTTGGTTGCAAAAATTTGCCGGTGTCTGAGTTATTGTTGTTGAAAATATGTATATTTTTTAACTCAAATCCGCTTTAAAACTCAAATAAAGCCGTTTAGAACTTATGACGTCTTCAGCAAAGTTGTGCATTTTAATAATATTGATAACTTTGTTGAACATTTTCAACCAATCTGGTAATGTTTTAGCCACAATAAAGTAAAAAACAAGTTTTAAAGTAAGTCTATATACTAAATCAATTATATATCAGAATGCTTTCGATATAGGTACTAACAATCTTCAGCAAAGTTTCGTTAAATATATAGTTCTAAAACTTTGTTGAAGACTTCAACCTTCTATCTTGTACCCACACAAAGTTAGTTTTTTTAAGTAAAGTATCACTTAAGTAAAACTTTTGATAAGTTTTTGAAAAAATGTGAAATAACATTTCTAACAACTTTTCCGTAGACACCAAAGCGCTAAAATGTGAGAAACAGTGTGAAAACACTTTTGACCGTCTTTTTTCAGAATGGTCCCACTGTGCGACGGCGCCGAGTTGCATTGGAAATGAGCCACCATTCTCCTTTTTAGCATGATCGTCGAAAGGGATTGAGGCGGGGAAGAAGTGATGGCCGGCGAGGTGGCACCGGCGGCGGCTTCTTGTTTGGTTGGTGGTCACCACAAGAAGTCTGACCCCTTGCAGCCATTTATTAGCAGTAAATCATATTTTGTGGCCGATGGATTTAATGGTGCTCACTCGCGCAAAAGTTTGTACCTCCGAAGATCCTTCTTGTTGGGGCCCCCTTAATTCGAAAAATCTGAACCGGGACCGATTCGGGGGAGGATGGCAAGGGAGAATGGTGTATTCTGAGATTGCACAAACATGAAGAAGCGAAAACATTGCTGAAAAATTCCTTGCCGCGCTGCGCGTCCTTTGGAAGGGGGGCCGCCGCTGGAGGGAAAAGGGCGAGTCGAAAATAATTCAAAAAAGTGCTTTAAAACGCAGCAGAAGAAGACCACGAAAAAATCCGTGTATTTGGGCGCGGTGCGGCACAAGATGCCTTTTAAATCTCAAACGAGCGAAAACGGCTACATGCAACGGGAATTACACTGCAGGGTCGGTGGGTTTCGGGGAACGGACGGGGAAGGACGGACGAGGTGGCCAAAAACAAAAATGCGAATCGACCACCAAAACGGCGAACCCGGCAACCACAAATGCGGAAAATGAGCAACGACTCTTTGGAAAGCAAATCTTCTGGAGCAAGGATAGCAGCAGGACCCGGTTGGGCGATTTCCCCCTTTGAAACGTGGATCGAGTTATGGATTTGGCAATCATTTCACGAACCGTTTACATTTCTTCCCATTACCGAACAGAATGTGCGAGCAAGCATACCAGGTGATTATGTTTTGTGGAGCCCCCGGAAGGGGTAGGCGTTTGAAGCTTCAGCCCGAAATAACCAGGGAACCGATCGATCTACCTAACAGTTTTCGCTCGAGTACTCACCATCCAGCCAGAAATGGTTCGTCGCAAGTACGAACGCTAAATTTTACGACCGCCCGGCAAAGGAAGTACTTCTGCTGCTGCTGCTGCTGCTCACGGGCATATCTTTAACTGCTTCAAAGCGTGAGAAATATTTCCGCGGTGGACCACAGAACGCGCACACAAACCAGAACGAACGAACGAACGAACCGAAGGTGGCGCTGGCGGTGGCGGAATACAAGGTAGAATCGTACACACACGCACAGGACCCGGACGACGGCGACAACGTCGCTATGGAAAAAATGTTTATTTATGTTGTTTTGAAAAATAAATAAGAAAATGGTGCGCACCTTGGGTGGAGGGAGGTGGGGCGGAGGACGAAACCGAACGAACGTGGTGTGCGTTTGCGGTCAAGTGTAACCGATTCCGAACCGTAAACCGTAATGATCCGTCGTCGGCGGTGGCGGTTCGAGTATCGATTTCAGCTGGAACTCCGGGAAGCGACGATGACTCACAAACGGTGAAAGGTGTGATGTTTTACGGAGAAAATTTGATTACGGAAGGATGCAAAACAAGGAGGTTGCTATGATTGTTTTCTGCGTTGCAAATCGTTCAGACGCGAATTAATTTTAGGCCTGTGTTCCAATTCGCGAATGAATTTCAATTTTCACTTAAACTTGACAGATGGAAAATAATCGATTAAGTCTGCTACTCAAGCTGACTTATTTCTGACAGACGAGAACTCAGTTTGCACAGACACCTTACCGAAAGTTTGATCAATAACATAGGGGTTTTAATTGATTAATCGGTTAGTCTGAGTCAAAACTGAAGTTACCATTCGTCAGGAATAGAGTACAACCAAGGGTACGTCGCTAAGAACAGTGTGTCAGCCACGATGTCTCACACACTAGACGAATATGTTTCCTAACAGCGGCACTTTGATTTTCAATCCATTCCACATGTGTGGCACACTGAGGCACACTTTTGACAGATGAGCTTATAGAAATATGAAACCAGCAACCTTGCCAATATGCATTACCTGGTTGCCAGGCTCAGTAGAAAATAACAATTTGGGCTGTCAACACATCGGCACCTTATATAGTCAAGCATCCAGCTTGGAACGTGTCGCAGTCCATATCTGGCTAGACTGCATCAATCCATAAAGCGCCTCCCATAGCCGACAAACGCCCGTTTCATCCACAGCAAACCCTTCTGGTTGCTCCGTGTAGATTACCTGGTCTTGAAGTTTGCCTTGTAGGAAAGCCGTTACCGCATCCATTTGATCGATGTCCAGATTGTGCTTCACCGGCAAGGCCTATAAGTAACGAACAGTAGATATTGCCATCCGCTGATTAGGTTTTCGGTCTAGTGGAAGACTCGCCAAATCCCACGTTTCGGTTTCCTCGAGAGCCTTCGTTTCCATTGTTCACGACTTGGTTGGCTCAACGCTTGCTCATAGCATTCTGCTCAGGAATCATCAAGCAAACATACATTAGGTAATTAGCCTCTCGATCGCGTTCATAGACACTTCAATTCAGATTACAATGATGAAAGATCCATTGATCACTATGAAGCATTGAGGGAGTCGGCGCTCCCGGCGGCCAAACCCTTGCTACTCTTCAGCTGGTCTCTCAGTTTGCGGCGAGAGTGCAGGACCGTTGTCTTCGTCCAGAGATTCAAAATCACTTGCACTGCTTTCCTAACTACGATCCAGATCTACAGCTTCATTGAAGACTTCATCGCAATCCCCGATTGAGTGGTCGATCGTGTATAGTTCTATGAATTCCACGGATGCGGACTTTCTTCAACCACGATTAAGTCTCTGCCGGTGAAAATTGTTTGGGTGACTGTGTTGAAAAGCCTGACTTCTTCTGCATAACCGACCAGGATTGCCTTCACATCGAACTTCTTCCGTCTGTCGTTGCTTCTAATGGTTTTGACGGACTCCTGTTGGTAACGTGTGCAGCCATTGAAAGCGCTTCCTTCCAAAACACCTTCGGTAGACACGCGTCGTTGAGTATACTTCGGGTCTGCTCCACGAGTTCCACGTTTTGCTGAGGAGTAAGTTTTCTCCATCCTTCTCGAAACTGCTTCGGAAAGCTCCATTCACATACTCGGTTCCGTTATCAGTCCGTAAAATCTTCAACTTTCGGTTAGTTTGACACTCAGCCATGGACTTGAACTTCTTGTATGCTTTAAATGCTTGATTCTTCCTTGATTCCTTGATTCCGTCGATGAACGTCCTGACGAATCGACTCCCACCAAGCGACGGAACTTCTATCGGACCGATTAGATCCGAATGTATTAGGCTCTGAGACATCAACGGCTCTGGATGAAGCGGATTACGAGCATGCTTACCTTGAATGCATGCGATGCACTCTTGGACCTTTTCTTTTGCCAACTCGATGCCATCCGCTAGTGTTGCCAACTTGTGCAGACCTTGGTAGTTAAGGTGTCCCATCCGTTTATGCCAAATTTCCGTGCTTAACGCCAGCAACGACTTCTCTCGGATCATTACGAGTTCAACGTTTCCGTTCACTCTCGCGTACCGCATTCACCAGCAGTGAGCATTATCGACAATCCCGTCTGGCAATCTTGCTCACGGAAAAAACGGTTGGTTGCCAGCGCTGGAACCTGCTATAGATCTTGAACTCCAATTAGCTCATTATAGAGTTCTAGTTTCACAAGACCCAGATCTCGCAACAGACATCATGCGGCCGTTGTTCGCCGTCCCGAAGGAATGGGACATTTTCTGCTGTTGCACGAACTTGTCGCCAACATCGAGTCATAAAACACGTTACGCCAGAATCAAAGTACCATTCGTCTTGGCCCACATCGCCTATCGCAAATACACTGCACAAAGCCTAGCTTTTTTTCTTCGTAGACTGTTGCTTCAATGGACACTTCACTGCTCAATGACCTTTCTTTTTGCAGCAACCCAAGCAGCATAAACCCAACAAAATTGGTTACAGAGGCTTGATTGTAACTTAATTGAGTCAAATTGAAGTGAATTCAACTGATTTGCAACAAGTGTGCTACTAGGGTATGGCATGTATCATCCTTCATCACGGATCCGCTGAACCCACCGTTGCTGGGTCGACGTCTATATTGCTGCCTTGAGTAGAATGTTTCATCACTCCTCCGCTTTTCGGACCGATCTGCATTTTCACGTCTTGAAGAATGTTTCGCAAAAACTGACGTCCAACGTCAGATGCTAGTACCAGATTATCATGGGCTCTTAGTAATCCGAAAGTCCCATTAAAGCCGCCTACCATGAATCGTCCACCTGGAATCCAATTCCCGCAAGCTTTCAAGCCGTCGACATAGGCTTATCGACATACGATTCAACGCTCCGGCAGTTGTCGAATCGAAGTTAGCTTCCTGAGCAATCCGATCTTTCGCGTCAATACGTTGTCTTGGGAAACGGTTTGTAGTTTGGTAGTCTTTGCATCCTAAACCAGACTGTAGTTTGTGGTTTCCAAACGCAAGCATATGGTAGCCGTCAACGCTCGCAAACTGGCCTCATCGTCTACGACTTGACCCTCAACCGGCTTCACAGCAACCCAGGATCTTTCGCGAATGAGAGTCGCCTTCATGGCGAACGCCCAGGTTCTCGCGACCCTTGCGCCTTTCGATGACTTGCTTACCAATTCTTTCCGCTGATTTGTTCGCTTTTTGCTGGATCCACCTCAGCATTGTCATCAGTGCTTATAAATTTGTCATAATAGAGTATTAGCGAAAAATTTGAGAAGGTTGACTCATAGACTGGGTTCATCAAATATAGCTCGAATGGGCTTCGGCTTGCTAGACAACTGAGTGTTGTAGTAGTTTATTCGGTGGGATGTTCTTACTATTCTTATTCAATGCTCATTTCAACCAATGGTGCCCACAAGGTTGTAGTCAGCCATCGACGGCCCGCAGCGGTAACTCTTGGTGTCTTTTCATAGAAATGGCTGTCCTCTTCGAACATCCGGGGGACTACAGAGATTCTACTTGTGTCTTTGTTCTTAGTTTTGTTTCTTTTCAGACAACAGATAGTTTGTTTCCACCAAGTTTTGAAGACAATATAGGTTTATAAAGTTTTATTAACGTTTTATGAAAGCCGCTGGAAATCAATTTGGTTTAATTACGGTACTAAGAGGTGCCAATAGGTTTCAAGTTTTAGTCAGGTTTATGAGAACCTACTCAGCTTCTTTACAGCGATCTTAACACCTTGTCTTCTGAAGTTCCTTTTACTCCTATCAAGGTTTTATTTTGACTTTATGGACTCGTAAAATGCCGTTTTAGGCTCATTCAAATTATCTTATTATGGTCAGTTGAAAAAGCATTTTAAAGCCATTTTGCCTCTAGGCCCTTGCCCTTTGGCATTCTTTTAGATAACCTCGTTTAATTCCATAAATTTTCATGAAATTCATGATTAATTTATCGAATATATTTGTTTCAATTTTGTTTTTGTAGACTTAAACTCGCATTATTTCCGAGGCGTATTAATTTTCGGCTCTTATCGTACCAATATTCACCATAAAATTAAATGCGCATATGATTTGGCGCACGATACACTGTGAAAAAAACTCAATTTGTTTTGGATATTTTGCAATGAAACAAAATTTCTCGCAACGCTACAACTTTTTTCCCAAGATATTATTTACTGCTTAATGAATCAGAAGAGCAGAAAATCGAACAAAGCAGAATAACAAAAACCAATCACGATATCGCCGTGAAGTTTGACAGCTGTGGCCATTTGGCCCTGTGCTGGTTCTGATGGCAGCCAATAATTTGATGAAGTGGTTCTTGAGTGGTCATAAAATCTTTCACTAGAACATTTTCAAAATCTCTATGGTCTTGTAAAGGTTTTATTCATTTGTTTTCACAATCGTCTATAGAGTGGGCCACTTTGTACACATTTCGGCTTTAAAGATGTATAGAGGAGGTGTTGGTGGACGAAACAGTTTTGAATGTAGTTTTATCAACAAAGCCGGGAGGTTTGCGTCGACTATTAGTTGAATCGGTTGAATCGGTTGTGTCGATACTTTGTTCCGTAATATTTTGTTATCGGGTTAGGTTGCCTATTGTTCGTTGCGCGAGTGATCGAGTGAGCATGAGAAGTCGTGGTTCTGTCCCATTTTGTAAGTGACTCCAGCGGCATCTGTACTGCTGGTGTAGATCGGTCCGAGTTGGCTCTCAGGCGTTGAGATGAATTGCCTTGTTTTTCTAATCATATACCACTATCACACTCTGTGAGTGGCCCCAATAGCATCCTTACTGTTGGTTTAATCACTCCAAATAGGCTTTCCAGCGTTGTAAAATATCTCCTACTTTCCCAATGAAAAACCACTATCACATTTTGTGAGTGGCTGTTGGTTACTGTTGGTTTAAACCGGTCAAAATCGGCTTTTCAGCGTTTTCCCAATGAAAAACCACAATCACACTTTGTGAGTGGCCCCAATGGCATCCTTTCTGTTGGTATAAATCGGTTCAAATCGGAAATCACTCCTCATTTTCAAATATTTAACTTGACAGCTATCGTTAACCAAAACGAACCCTGCTGCTACGCAATCCAGTTATCCAAAATTCCAGTGATTTCTCGTGGAAGTGAAGTGGATTCTGCGGCTTCCAATAAAGCGAGTGTCGTGTCAACATATTCCTATCCTTTCCTTACTTGACCTGCATTCGGGCGGGGCAGGCGCCGGTAATGTCTTAGTTTGGGATCACCAGTTGTTACACATTGAGGATGTATGTTAGTCCCAAGTATCATCTGTTGGTTCTCTGTGTAATAACAGCTGATCTGGCAATAACGGAGTAGCAACCTCGGGCGGTCAATCATGCTCATGCTCAACGATTTGCTAATGTTTTTGACGTATTAGATTCTCCATTACACTTTACCGTACTGTGTGTTGAAAATACTTCAACATGTTTTTACATAGCCGTAGAAACGCAGAGAGACAGTCGACGAAGAGAGTCTCCCAATGTTGCTTAGGACCTAACGACTTGTTCAGTTCAGTCTGAAATTTTTAAGTTCAGACTGCAGGTTGGTAACTTTGAAGTTCCAATTCGGAGTTTCTTAGACACCTTCTAGTTTAGAATGCAAGCCTGAAACTTTCATGTTCAGACTGCAGGTTGGTACCTTCGAAATTCGAATAACGACGTAGACATTAAGCTGCATAGAATGCTATTCATCGCCTTAAACCCACTTGCTCTTAACCGAAGCTTTTGGTTACTATGGCTTCCTCCTGTCATGTGGAAGAGTGATTCCATTGGCCTTCCGCTGCTGATTTCTACTGACATCCTTGGATGAAGATTCTAAAGTCTCGTTTCCAATGCAAAACAAAATCGAAAATTCTTTCTTGCACCCAAGCAAAAGTGAAAATATTCCATTTCGGCCGTCGAATCGGCCATGTCTTCGACCCCGCGCGGCGCGGCAAGATCCCACAATCAGTGCGCATAAAATTGCAATATGTATTATAAAATGAGGCCCAAACGAGCTGCATCCTTCTTTCCTTCGTCGCGCGCGCGGATTCTGTGTAAAGCAGCAGCAGCAGCAGCAGCCGAAAACCCCGTCATAACAATTGCAATAAATTCCCAACTGGTTGCCGGAATTTTAATTAAGCTAATTAGTGCGCGGGCCTCCGCCTGTCGAAAATAAAGTCATCACCCTCGCACAAGACAATTTTCACTCCTGGTGGTGGACAAATGTCCCCGGTTCAAGGTTCGGTCCTCGCGATTGGGCACAAACATTCAGGAGAAGACGTCTTCGGTTTAGTGTAAAAAAATGACGGGAATCTTTCTAGCTACGCCGTAATAAAATACAGGAAACACTAAATAAATTATGTAGATTGAAGTGCGAAGCCCCATTTGTCCATTTCGATGCGGCCGAACGGGGTCGGAACGATCGCAAAGTGATCATCCTGCTATACAAGCTAGATTCGGCGCGCACGCAGAAATTGAAACATTCAAATCATCTTCTCAAGGGGGGTGGTCCGGGGTGGGGGGGGGGTGTTCTGTGAGAGGATCTTCGAGTTGCGATAAGACTCGAGCGGACCACTTGTGACTACATGGTTTTGTCTAATCGTCGGGGCAATTCAAGTGGTGGTGGTGGTCCATCGAGTGAGTGAGTTCTCGTTGACGGACAAAAGCTCCGGGGAAACCATTTTCGTCCAAATATGGGTGCGGAGGGAAGTCGAATCTATTTTGCGGGCCTCTATCGGCGCTGAGTGATTGCGAGAGCCGTTTGTGTTGTTTTGTGTTTTTTTTCTGCTGACTGTCATGGGGTGTCAGAAATATGGCCTGTATTCAAAGATCAAGATATAGCTCTCCGGACGTCAAAAGGACGTGAATGGGATAATCGGTTGATTTTTATTATTTTAGCTTGTAGCTCTGCTCGGCCATATTCAAGATCTTCGCGCAGGAAGCTACGCAACGCGTTTGGAATTTTTTCGGTTGAAAGGCTTGTCGGTCGGTGCCATCATTACCGAGCTCGTAAACATTGGGTAATTATTGTAATATTGATGATGGGTCGGAAGGACATCAAAACCTGCTGTGCTCTGCTCAGCCAAAAGCCAACCAGCAACAGCGACATGAATATCATTACTCTGCCAAGCCAACAAGCGCCCAACCACCATTATTCATCGTCATCGCCAGGAACGGCAGGAATATGAAAATTTGAAAATAATAACGAATATAACGCACGACCAGTTTATCTCTGGCAGTTTTTTTTTTGCTATTTTTTTTCGTTCGTGTTGCCTTGCCAACGACGAACGGTTCGATTGGCTTCTAGCAACGTCAGTAATTTTCGGCGCCGGTGCAAATTGGTTTGGCTGTTTCCCTGAGATCCTTCAATTTCGCTTTTTTTCCGCCCGGATTCTTCAATTGTGGAAAGCATTTCGATTGATGCTAAACGATATTGTCCGGGGAGAGATGGAAGGAGCGGCCGTGTGAACAAGTGCGGTGGCCGAGCAGGAGGTTGACCGAATTTTTCACTTTCGACTAAAAGGTTACTCTTGCACAAATCGAAATCAAGGAGAAATAGCTTCCGATCTCATAAATATTGATCAAGTGGCGAATGGGGGCCAGGTGGCTGTCCTTTAGTCATTAAGGAAAATGCTCATTATTATGGATGTTTCTCGAACGGCGGGAGTATTAATGAGCGTTCCGGGCCCTTGAATGGTTAAGCGCGATTTTCGCTAGGGTTTTGCAATGGCGAAACCTTGTGAATGGTGGGATGGTGATGCGTTTTCGATAGACAATAAAACAATTGCAGGCTTTACTTGAAAATGGAAAAACCTATTCTTGCTTTTGCATTGGAAACGCGACCATTATCTTGAATCAGAGCATGATTTCGTTTATGGAGATACTTGCAAACGTTTTGGACATTGGCGAACATACGATAGATTAAAAGAAGTTTCAAATTTTGATTACAAACTGACACTAAAAGTAAGGGTGCCTCAGATTTTCGATATTTTTATGGGTTTCTTTATTTGTTACTAGCTTAACCCGCTGCACAGTGGGGCGACTCCATATAAAAGCTGGGCATGCATAAAAATGTCTTCAAATCAATAAAAACACGTGTTTCTTAACTAATTTTAGGTCGCTGAATCCAAAAATGAGGTTGCTTTTTCATTAGGACGCGCTCAAATATTACGTAACACAAAAATTTGGCTTTTTAAAAGCGCTTTGATAATCCCATTTTTTTTTTTTCATAAAATATGACGCGTTAGGTGATGTCAGATTTGTTTACACCATCTCTGGTGTTATGTAATATTTAAATGGACCCAACAAAAATTGTTTTCTGCCTTATTAGCAATTTGTATAATTTTGTCATTTTTTAAGTTTTTTTTTTCAGTAGTTTCAAAACAGTTTCATGACTATGTTGAGCACCAAAAAGGTCATACGAAAAAGTTATTTGTATCAAAAAACTCCTTTAAAACCATGTTCTATATGTTTTAATAGTGTGCAAAGAATTTAGTATTTCTAATTTTATGTAACACGGCAATACAAATATTTAAAACTTTTCTTCATTTATTGTTTTTTCTTCCATTTTTTCTTTTGTATTCATCATCTTCTTCATTATCATTATCAACTAAATCTTCTTCTATTTCCTTCCCTTCTGAATCAATATCGTTCTAGGCTTTCATAAGAAATGTTACTTCTTCAGGAAGTTCCTTGAACTTATTTTTATCTTTCTCAAAACGAAAGTATACTATTGTATCTGTGAAAATTAGAAGGTGAGTAATTATATCCCTATTTGTTTGTTCCTGAGCCGCCTCCGTCATTCTTCCTATTGGCAATAGTGCTTCTTGGATTATACTATGACCATGAATTAAGATTCTGTCCATTGCAGTCGGCATGTGGTACCAAGGGTACAGCTTTACGTAAAGCTTTTGCGGTGTCGATACAGTAAGTTTTAAATTTCTCTGAGTCTATTTGCTCAGAACATGAAATTGTAATAATAACGTTTTGGAGCCTTTTAATTAATTCCAAATCCACTCCTGTGATTTCTGAACTAATCTCAAGATTTCCGAAAAACCTTCGCGCATTACTGCCATCATTGCTCCTTCCAAATCCTCCAGGCTTCGGTTTGTCGACAATTAATCACATTTTCCACTTGAAGTTGGCTTGAATTCTCTTCTTGGCTTCCTCAGACTGTGTAGACGATACGCAATGTGGACCATACATTCGAAATAGCGTATCCAACCGTGTAGCGAAGAGATCCCGTAATTGAGATATTCTTCATTTACATTCAACGTGTTCATTTTATCTATTTTATTAAATTCCGAAATCGTAGCCCTGCATGTATAGCGGCGTTGTGCAGAACTTGTATTTGTTATAGAGTGAATGCCCTTCCCTTCGACCATTTTGAAAAATAGGGAAAAAGAAACAATAACTTTGCTGCCGTTATTATTTTTTTCAACGGATTTTAAAGCATTAATTTTGCTTTCGATTCGGCTACATTCAGTTCAGCCATTCCGAATGGTCTGCCTCAAATCAGTTACGCTTCCTTTGCGAGTGCTGAAATTTCTTATTAAATGATTTCCAAAAACTATTGAGCTCCTTATCCTTATTCAACAAACAGTTGATTGCTGCTACCTTCATCTTTTCTAAGCGATCCTTGCGATTATTTTGAGTACCACAAGCAATTCAATATACAAAATAAAGATTTGATGCTAACAGAACGCTCTTTCAGTTGCTACGGAACAGAGACGAATAGGGGTATGACACTGATCGCTATTCTTAATCGAATCTTCACACAAAAACGACATGCTCCGTCATACCACAGTTTGTTGACAAGCTAGGAGAGGAGTGCAAAATGAAAATAGGCTATTGTTGATATGATCACTTATGAAGCAATTGAACATGAGATGCTTGAAGCGCTCATAGAAGAGATAAATCTTGTCAAATATTCAAAAAAGGCGAAAATGGTCAAAAACCCAATCTTTTCTTTAAAAAATATCAAAACTCTGCGCAAGTCTGCGCTACATGAAACTATGTCCATTTGAAAGCTAACGTTTTAATCTAATATTTACAACTATCCCCAACCCGGGCGAACCCGGGCTTCATAGTTTTGTAGCAAGGTTTTCACAATAAAATCACACTTTTTTCGTTTAAGTTAAAATTTTACTAAAGTTTTGTACTATTCAAAAAAAGCTAATGGTGCAGATTTGTTCTATACTTGATTTCAAGGAACTTTCTCTTTATTACCATCTTAATTCAAGTCAATCGTAGAGCTCTAGCAAGATATGTAATTATTATAATTTTATTCAAACAACCGCAAAAACACAGAGGTAACATACAACAAAAAATCGTACAGAACTCAAATTCAGTCCAATAACTTCAAGAGTTTGGATTTGAAAATTTGAATAGTGTATTATTACAGGAAAAATATAAAGAAGTCATCAACGTGAATTTCGAATTTTGGATTAATGACCAGCGATTCCCCACTGTGCGGTGCGAGCGCTGCAACGCTTGCAAATAAATGAATGAAAATTTAATAGAACTGACACGTTCATGTTTGTTTTCCGGAATCTGTTTTTTCTTGACTAAACAGGGTTTCTACTTCTATCAGAACATGCTTCTTACCTTTCAAAACCCCACACATGCCAAATTTGGTTCCATTTAATTGAATAATTCTCGATTTATGCAGAAATTTGTGTTCCATATATAAAAAAGCCCCCCTTCCTTCCTTCTAAAGGGCGGAAGGGGTTTCAAACCATCATAGAAATATTTCTCTTGGTTTCATATGCATGATTTGTTCTCGAGTTATGCAGAAATTTGTGTTCCGTTAGTATGAGAGCCCCCTTTTCAGAAAGATGAAGGGTTTTAAGTCATCTTAGAAACATTTCTTGCCCTTTAAAGCCTCAACATGCCAAATTTGGCTCCATTTGCTTGATTTGTTTTCGAGTTATGTAGAAATTCGTGTTTCATTTGTATGGATCTCAAACCGCAAAAGAAACATTTCTTGCCTTCAAAAGCCTCCACATGCCAAATTAAGTTCCAGCTACTTGATAAGTTCTCGAGTTGTTATTCGGAAATTTGTGTTTCATTTGTATATGAGCCCTTCTTCCAGAAAGGGAGGGTCTCGAGTCACCTTAGAAACAATTCTTGCCAAATGTAATGCCATTTATTTGATTAGTTCTCGAGTTATGCAGAAGTTTGTGTTGCATTTGTATGGACCCCTCCCTTTCTAGAGGCCGGAGGAATATCAAACTCCCATAGATACATTCTCTCCTCCAAAAACTTCAACATGTTAAACTTAGTTCCATATGCCTTCTCGAGTTGTGCATACATTTGTGTTTCATTTGTATGAGAGCTCCCCTTTTACAGAGAGCGGAGCGGTTTCAACCCACCATAGAAACATTTCTTTCCTTAAAAAACCCCTACTCGCCAAATTTGGTTCCATTTACTTGATTTGTTCTCGAGTTATGTCGAAACTTGTGTTTCATCTGCATGAGAGCCCCCTCCGCTCACACCAAGAGGAGTCTCAAACTACCGTAGAAACATTTATTACCTTTAAAATCCTCACAAGCCAAATTTGGTTCTATTTGCTTTATTAGTTTTCGAGTTATGCAGAAAGTTCAGTTTTATTTGTACGAGAGTCCCCTCTTCTAGAGAGAGAAGGAATCTCGAACCAACATAGAAACATTTCTTGCTTCCAGAAAACTCCAAATGTAAAATTTGGTTCCATTTTCTTCATTAGTTCTTGAGTAATACAGAAACTTCTGATTCATTGGTATGAGAGCCTCCCATTCCAGTGAAGGGAGGGGTCTCAAACCACAATAGAAACATATCTTGCTTCTAAAAACTCCTACATGCTAAATATGGTTTCCTTCGCTTGATTAGTTCTCGAGTTATGCAGAATTAAGTGTTGTTTTTGTATGGGAGCCCCCCTTTCAGAGAAGGGAGGGGTCTCTAACTATCTCAAGGATCTTCCCCGGTCCCAAAAACTCATCGCGCGAAGTACTATTTGGATTCGTGCTGTTTCATTCAAAGAGGATGATGTGAAAATATTTGCCAAATAGCGTAGTGCTACTTCTGCAGAGACATAAATGCATCCTCTAGCATCACAGCATCAGAAGCCGTCCAAATGAAGACTGAACATCAACAACAATTTCCGGTGAGATCTGTCTGATTATAACTAAATTTGAACAGAACTGCTATATTCGTGCCATCTTCAAAACAATATGATTTGATGATGAAGTGTACGCACAGTACCTATATCCATTCGATGTTTGTACTGTGTTTATGGCGAAGACTTGTTATTAGTGAAAGTGCCCTCGGAATGGACGTAAGTAACCATGCATTCTAAAATGGGTCACTGGAACCCAACAGAGCTATCACCTTCCAATCCCGGGCTAAAAATGTTTGTCGCGTCGGCAACAGTTCGTTTAACTGCAAACATTATTCTTCCATAATAAGACTGCCGGGTAGTGGGCGTTGGATTTCACACACACACACACACACACACACACACACACACACACACACACACACACACACACACATCTCTTTCCTGATCTTCTACAGAAGATAATAGAAAAATACTAAAGTCCTGAGAAGTTCAGTCCGAAACTTTTGGCAAGGTTCCTCATTAATTTCTTGGTATTCACTCCAGATGTTCTCGGAAATTTACATCTCACAAACCAACCTAACCTAACACAAACCTTTGTTAAGCTTTTTTCCCTGAATTAAGTAACTTTATTATAAACTTCTGCTAAGTCCCTATCAGAACGGCGAAGAAAATTTCTCCAAAACTTTGGGATAGTTCCCTCCGGAATTTCTTGGAAAATCTTCTTAAATTTGCTTTTGAAAAGTCCCTTCTGAACTTCAGGAAAGTATTCTCCTGAAAAATCCCCTTCTAAACGTCAGAGATGTTTTTTAATGAACTTCGGGAATGTTTGTTCCTGAATTTCTCAAACATTCATATTTTAACCATTAGATGGTACCTCCTAAGTTTCTTCCTTAAAAGCAGTATCTACCTGAACTTCTGGAAATTCCTTAACTCCTAGAAAACCTCATTCTGAAATCCTGGAATGTTCATTTCTTTTTGAACCATTATTAGATACTTTCTAAGTTTCTTGAAAGTTTCTTCCTGCACTCTAGAAGTATTCAACTGAACTTCTGGAAATTCTTGAGCTCCGAGAAAACCCCATCATGAAATTCTAGATTCTTTACTTCAGGATGCTCTCTAGCACTTTTGGGTAGTTCCAATGAAGCTGTTGGGAAGTTTCCTTGGTGTTTGAATTTCTGTTATTTTTTTCCTTCCTGTTTGAATTTCTGTTATTTTTTTTGGGAAATTCCTTGTGGAACTTTAGGGTCATGCCTTCTCTGTTAAGTTTCATCCTAAAATTCGGGAAAGTTATTTCCTGAACTTATTCTTTCTAAACTTCCGATAAGTCCCATCTTGAACTCCGAGAAAAAAATTACCGAAACTTTGGGAAAGTCCTGTTCAGAGTTTCTAGAAAAAAATCCCCTACATTTGTTCGAAATCCTCATTCTAAAAGTCTGAAACATTCTCTTCCGAATTTCGGAAAAACTTTCAAGCACTTTTTGGTAGTTCCAGCAATCTTTTGGAAGTTTTCCGGATGTACTGGAGGTTCTTTCTTTATTTCGAGAAGTTCTCTTGATTCTAGGCCGTATCGTCCTGAGCTTTGTGGAAGTTTGTTTCTGAATTTTTGAAAAATTCTAGCTAATGTTAGTTTCTTCCTGAACTCCGGGGAAATTTTTTCCAAAACTTCTGCATCTCGAATTCCTGGGAAGAGTTCCAGAACCTCTGGAAAACTTTTAAGAAGTTCTCTTCTTTTAACTTCTCCTGAAGCTCAGAGAGGTTCTCTCCTGATTTCCGAGTAAGTTCTCTTTTGAACTTTTGGAAAGTGCGATCTTGACCTTCGAAGATGTTTGATCCTGATTTGTTTGTAATATTTCTACTTGAACCTTTAACAATTGATCCCTTTACTTCTGAGAAATTTCTGCCTGATCTTCGGATAAGATTGTTTTTTTTTCGAAGAAGTCTCAACCTGAAGCTCTGGGCAGTCCTTCTGAACCTTGTAGGAGTGCTCTAAATTCTGGGTATTATTTTTCTATACTTCTAGGAATCTAGGACTAATTTCATAAACCACTAAGTATATTTGCGTTTAGAAGTACTGTTACTGTTGATCTAAGCCTCAGTGTGACAAACGAATGGACTTTGGACTTGAGAGCCAATGTTAGGATCCCAAACGTAATAGTATTCAAACGAGAAAATAAAATTTGCTTCGTGTGTTATTATTTGACCCAGGGCGCATTATTGGTGGTCCAAAATGAAGCAAGTTCTTAGTAGAATTTCCTCCTATTTCTGCCTAATCGGTAATGGCATTACTGGCTCCCCCTAAAGCCTGCCTTTCGTAGTTCAGCGCACTACTACGGTGGATTTTTGGTCTTTGGAGCAACCCGCCAGAGCCATGGCGATCAAAAAGCATGGCTCAGGATGCAGGGAGAAGGTCTGAACTGCAACGCGTTGATATCGTCGGTGTTAAGAATAACATTCCACTCGCTGCTTAACAAAATGCGAAAGTAAAAAATCATAATCAGCTCTCTTGTAGTCGTAGTTGACGGGATCCGCAGCCTCAAGCGTGAGATGCAAAGCGGGATGCAGAGGAACCGTGTTAACTAAAACGGAGGAACCGGAACTAAAACGGAAGGAGCAGATATAACGGTGCCTGTTCCGGATGCCGACAAATCAAACAATCAAATAGTCTTCCCATTGCCCGATAAGCTGTTATTACACGGAGAACCAAGAAACGATGCTTGGAACTATACATGTGTAAAGCTGATGATCTCAAATTAAGAGCAATACCGCCGTTCTGGCAGCATGATTCGTTTCAAGTAAACGATGCAGCAAATCTTGTTCAGCTTTGTTCTCTTGTGCCATTTGATTGTAGTTTTAAGAAAGATGCGCAAATGTACATATTTAAACACCAGTACTGATGTAAACCAACGATAAGGATGCTGTTGGAGGACCCTTCACAAGTATGATGAGGTAAGATGTGGTTTTTAATTAGGAAGACAGCTTATTTAAAATGTTCGAAAGCTAGGATGGACCGATTCAAACCAACAGTGAGGATGCTGTAAAGATAGGTAATCTTTAATGGCCTTGAAAGTAGATTTGGTCCGAGTTATTGGTACGAGACACTGAAGAATCTGCACATTGTAGACGAAATACGCGTATCTGTCGAAGATAAGCAAAGGTAGTTGGAATTAAATGGAATTACTAATTTGCAGTTAGATTTGGACGATTTATGTCAACCTGTGGTGCTACAGACGCTCACAAATGGGGTAGAGAGTAATAATTGGCATGATTTTTTTAAAACGTTTGAGGACCGATTTGAAACGACTTAAACCAACCAAGGTTGGTTAAATAACAGAGCCGACGGACCGATATAAACCAACAGTAAGGATGCTATTGGTGCCACTTCCTTTTCATTGTTAGAACAGGGTAATTTTTAAAAGCCATTTTGAATCGGTTATCTGTGCTGGTGATTTTCATTGGGAAGAAAAGGGAAATTATTAGTATCTTGAGAGTCGTTATGGACAATCTATATTAACAATAGTGAGTAAGCATTCTGCTGGAGCTATGATAAAGTGGTGGAGGAATTAGGATAAACGCCAGTAGCGCGTATAGAGCCAATTCAATAATGCCTTGGGAATGCAGTTGGAGCCACTCACATGTTTGATGATTTTTCAGTCTCTAGACAAAGTGGTATTAATTTTGCTTGAAAGTCGATTTTGACCCAATATCTGCCCATTAAGAATGCTACTGGGCCTCCCACAAACTGAGATGGGGATATACATTGAAATGAAAAATGACTGACACCTTCAACATAACTAAGGTAGAAGTGAACCGATTCACAATAACAGTAAGAATGCCAAATTTGATGCACCCACTCACAAAGTATGATGTTAGTTTTGGTTAAGGAAGACAAGATATTTGAAAAACAATCAGCGAGAGCTGATTTGAATCCCATTTACACCAATCGAAGGACGCTGTAACACCCCAAAGTTTGATATATATGGGACTTGATTTTGTGGTTTCTTAGCAGAAGGCTTGATTTTTTTAATAATTCATGAAGCCATTAGGACTCACTCTTCAAAATTTTACATAACTAAGGAATCAAATTAACTTGTATAGTTATAATGGTATTTAGGTGCTCAGACTACAAGCTGAATTTAGAATATATCTGCGTTCAAACCTGCATATGATCAATAAACCACGAGTTAGAATAGCGATCTGGAATCGATGGGTCAATTGGGATTGGCTGTACTTGTGAAATCTAAAATTGTAGATTTTTGGACAATAAATTAGCAACTAAATGAATAGTACATGATGACAAAAGTTAAGCTAATTTAAAAACTGCTGTAAAGTTTAGTTTCGTAGTCTATTTTAAAATATTCTATACCCCTGTACTTCGGTTCAGAAAAGGGGTATGCGGTGCGTTCTTAAACTTGACCGACGTAGATTTCATGTGTAAACAGGCTGCCACACCAATGTTTGAAAATGCCTGAACCAAATGAACAGCTTATAATGATCAGTTGAAGATTCGATGTGGATCATTGCCCTGATAAATAAATATGCTAAATATTAAATAACATACAGCAGGAAAGCGAGGGACCATCAGGGCACCCAAGTGAAACAATTTGCATAGGGAGCATGGAACTGCCTCCACCACCTGTTATGGCATTTCGAGGAACGAGGGCGATATGGAGCCCCCATCTGACAGGTGTATTCGGTCAATCGAGGGCTCGATTCTAGTGATGTGATGTGAACTGACTTTTGAAGAGATTCTCTTCTGTATCCGCGATTTTCGCGTAATTGTCTCTGTATGGGCCCGCCCAAGCGTTTTTGGCCCCTCGTACGGAGGTGATGATGCAAACAACAATAGAATCAGATCAAATCGTTTTCAAAAGATTGTTCACTACTATGGAAAGTTAACTAGCTACAATAGATTGTAGATCATTATCATTTAAAATTTTCTCTGTACTTAGACAAATCAAATCTTGTCTCGGATAGCGTTGAGCATATTTGTTTAAAAACCTGCACCTGCACATTAAAAGCGCCTAGAGATTTCTTTCTGTTTTTCTTCGTTCTTTGAGTACCAGGACATCACAGAACCACTTCCTGAAATTTCAAATACTTGTTTTGCAGATGTTGCTGCTCCATTTACTTGTAAAAGCGTGATTGGGGAACTAGGAGAATTTAAAATTAACACTTCATTTGATCATTTTTTTTAAATAAAAAAATTAAACATTGAAACACTTTTTTCAAATTTTCGCTAGTAAACGCCAGCAAATTCCTTTAAATTCTACTAGAAGCTTATCTTTTGACAGAAAGGCCTATTTCGTCTGCTACTTACAGACTTCTTCAGTGTCGAATGCTCGACTTTACTAGCGAAAACTTGAAAAAAGTGTTTCAATGTTTTATTTTTTTATTTTTAAAAAGTGATTAATGAAGTGTTAATTTTAAATCTTATCTTATCTTCGAAAGGGCGACTCAAGCTTTGATTGACACAAAGTGACCAGAAGTGGTAAATGCCCAATTTTTTTTGCAAAACGGCTGATGCGAAATTTGGGGCCCGCCACAATTAACGGTTTATGTATAGTTCAATCGGGCTGAACGCCTGAAGGATAGAAAACAGAAGGAAAAATGTCGCCCAATTCTCGCCGACAGTCTTAAACAGTTTAGAAATGTCGTTTGACTGTATTTGCTAGCGTGATTAAAAAATGGACTTATTTAGATACCTTCGATAGATCTATGTCGTGACATTTTTTAATCGATCGGCGGGTGGCAGCAGAAAGTTTTAAACAGTTTAGAAATGGCGTTTAACTGTTTTTGATAGCTTGATTAAAAACGGACTTATTTTAAAATCTTCGGTAAATCTATGCCGTGACATTTTAAACGATCGGCGGGTGGCAACAAAAATTTTCGTCATACCAGAATACGGTACAGGATGTCATGACATTTTCCTCGACGGTTCTTTTGCGTTTGTTCAATTTGATCGTAATGAAAAAATGTGAATGTTATATGAAATAATATCAAAATACTGTACATTTAGCACTACTGGCCCTAACACCCGTCACAATCGTCTGGTTAACGACTGTTTGATTGATAATTGATAAGCGAACGACGCTGCTGTGAGTTTAAACATCTCTAGCTATGATTGAAAGCATACTTTTTTAAACATTCATGCAGATGAAAAAATCGAAGCAACCTTTTGGTTTTTCCATTGCATCCAAACAAACCTCAAGAACCAAAATGAACCAGAACGTAGAAAATCGAAAATCAAACGAACTCCTGATTGATATTCAACTTTTGTCGTTTGGATATGGCGTTATTTGTTGGTTTTCAAAACGGGATTCGTTTCAATGCAAAACTTCAAATCAGA
>JASCZW010008990.1:0-45878 GCA_034211315.2 Aedes japonicus
AAGCACACGAAACTGTCAAAAGTTCGCAAAAGAAATATCTGGTTTGGCAAGCCATCTGTACCTGTGGCTTGAAAAGCAGCATTTTTCATAGCTTCAAACCAAGAAATTTACGTGAAAGAGTGTTTGAACAAACGTCTGCTGCCTTTCCTGAAGAAACACGGTTGTTCCGTATTGTTTTGGCCGGATTTGGCATCTTGCCATTACGGTTAAAAGGCCATGGAGTGGTACGCCGCCAACAACGTGCAGGTGGTTCCCGAGCGACAAGAACCTCCCAACACGCCAGAGCTCCGCCCAATTGAGAAATACTAGGCTATTGTCAAGCGGAACCTAAGGAAGACCAAAAAACTGCTAAGGACGAGCAGCAGTTCAAGGCAAACTGGCTTTCTGCGGCGAAGAAGGTGGACAAGGTGGCTGTACAAAATCTGATGGCAGGGGTCAAGCGTAAGGCCCGGCAGTTCGATTTGGAAAAGCGGAAGCCTAACTGAATATTTTTCCTGAATTTTTATACTAATTGAACTTGTAAAAGAAATTTAATTTGATTTTTAAATAAACGATTTCACCGATTTACACGCGCTTCCCCTTGACCAAATTTTGACCGTATCACCCTTTATAAACCTGAGGCAGAAGCTTTTGGGTGAGGAGAAATTGTCGCTTTCCAATGCGGAAAAAAATATTGCAACGCGGAAAGTAGCTCGAGCAAATGCAGGGACTGCCGAATCTCATAATAGAGACACTTTGAATTTGGTGGCGGCGGTTGAATATGAGCCAATGGGTCAACAAAGTATGATTATGAGACGAATTGCCAGAGTGCACGATTTAGCTCGACAGTATCAGGGATCACGTGGTATTTATTTCGCAGGAAACAGTAGGAGTGCAGTTAAGGGCCGTTTGGGAATCAGGCTATATGAGAGGACGCAGCAAGCATTCTACGGAGTCGACTTATGGACCGGACGTACATTCGAGAAGAATAAAGACAACGGCAATGGCAACGGTAGGATTATTCTCAACTGATATGTAATTAATGTGGAGTGAAGGGACATATCAAGAAGACATGCTTTAAGCTAGAGAACCTCAATCGAGATGCAGTGAATTAAGTTGAGTCGCTCAAAGCCGCACCAACAGTACTGGCATATTTCGGATTTATTAGAGCGTATGAAGACTCAGGATTCGGACGACGACGAAATCGGAAGCGATTCAGGTGATTTATATTGCATGTTAGTGACATCCATAAACAAAATTAGCAACCCTTGTTTTGTACGCTGTCAATATCGAAGATAGAGGGTTGGAAATGGAAATCGACTGTTGGGCATATGTGTCGGTAATAAGTAAGAGGCGATATTTGTTGAAATTGAACACTCCTTAACGGAAGTATGGTGAACAACTAATTGTCATAAATGGAGCAAATTTAAAAATTGAGGGAGAGGCTACATAATCTGTGAAATTCAATGCAAAAGAGGCTTTGATGCAATTAATGGTAAATCTATTCTAATGCACAACTATTCAAAAACAGCCTAATTCCTTCACTTTTTAATACAATGAATTTTACAATCCTCAACTATCTTTTCTTCTGTTATGTTTGTGTTTAGTTTCATTTTCCTCGCATACTCACACTCTTTCATTGTCGATTCATTTCCACCCGGTCCTTCACTGACGTTTGGGGCCAACGTCGCTCGAGTCTCGCAGGTACAGCACAGCGCAGGGTCTATCGGTATTGTTCCGGGGTGCGCACATACCCCCTCTCCGTAATCCTGGTGAGGGTCCCTCTATGGAACCAGATTTACGATCTTGGACCTCTAGCACCGCCAGCCTGTTAGAGGACGCCTGTACCTCCTTTCGCCGTCCTCACCATCGCTTGCCTGATCCTTCCACTACCACGCCACGTGTCCAACTTTTCCGCATCGTTTCATCTGCGATGTAGACCAGGTCTCCTCGACTGACTGGTTGTATCTCCGCATGCCAGTTCGACCGTTTATTGATGGTGGGCAGGTATTCCGTTACCCATCTCTTCCGCAGCTGATCTGCCAACGCTTGTGACCTCTTGATTGTATCACGCAGAGCTTCGGCTTCGTTCGTATTAGGAATCAGCTCCGTTCCACCGGTCATCCTGATACCTTTCAAGAAGTGATTCGGTGTGAGGTCTTCGTTCGTGTTCGATGCAAGGTCACAGTACGTCAAGGGGCGAGAATTAATCAAATCTTCGGCCTCCGCCAACGTAGTCAGCAGCACTTCGTCCGTCAACCGTCGTGCATCGTTGAACACTGCCAGAGCTGCTTTCACTGAACGGACCAACCTCTCCCAAACTCCTCCCTGGGGGCACTTGAGCGTTGTAGTTCCAGTGGGTTCTGGAATCTGTCAGCACTTCTTCACATTCCGCCTCGATTTGCTGCACTTTCTGCTTGCTGGCGCCCTGGAAATTGGGTCCGTTGTCCGAGAAAAACTCGATCGGCTTTCCTCTTCTGCACACGAATCGCCTGATTGCCATCAGGCACGCTTGGGTCGAAAGATTATAAACGACCTCAAGATGAATTGCCCTTGTCGTTTGGCACGTGAAAAGGCAAATCCACCGCTTTTCCGATCTTCGTCCGACCGTCAATAGATCGCATGTCACGCCAGTGAAGCTGAATGGCTGCAAACTCGGAGTTATTCGAGCCAACGGAAGTGGAGCCATCCTCGGGTTCTGGTCGACATTTGTTCACCTTGCACCAAGTGCATGCTAGCTAGCCATGGCTTTCATCTCCGTCCGAAGATTTGAGATCCAGAACCGTTGTCGGATTTCATGGACTGTAGTCTCCGACTTTGCGTGAGCTGCTTCTTGATGGTAGTATTCTCAACTCTCACTATTCTGGTGATTGAGTGCTTTCAAGGCAGGATGATAGGGAATCTGAGTTCAAAAGGAAGTAACGAACCCTAAGTAGCTCTGCCCTCCATGCGAAGAACATCTTCCTCGTCTAAAAACGGACTAACGTCGTACAAACCACTGTTCTTCTCCAAGGGGTGCCACTCGTTGTACGGGAGCTTGCGGTTCTTCAATCGGATCTTCACTTCATCGCCATAGAACTCGGACTGTGCAGACCGCCACAGATAGGCTTCGGCACGTTGATACTCCTTTTACTTCAGTGGTACCAACACCGCTGGTATAGACCTCTTCACGAAACGTTGAACGCTAGGTGGGGTAGAAACCACTTCAATCGCTCAGCCTTCTCGTTTCCTGATGCAGTTGGATTTGAACCGGTAGATACAGGCAACTGTTCGCACGAGAACTTTCCAACGAGAGAAACGGGTTGCATCTACGACCACCTCCGCTATGGAAACGTTATGGAACGAAAGACATGCTAGGACTTCTTCTGGAGTATTCGGTTCAAAGGTGTCCTGCTGCGACCATTCTTCTTCCGGTTGATACAAAAATCGTGGACCTTGAAACCAAGGGCTTTTTGAATCCAGACTGCTGCCCTTCTTCCATTTAGTCAAATAATCCGCTATGTTACTCGTTGTTTAAATCCACCGCCACTCGCTGTGCTTCTTGAGGCTCAGAATTTTTCCAATCCGAAAGGCTACGAATTGCTTATATCTGCGTTGCTCCGACTGAATCCAATACCAGATAAACCGCTTAGTCACTTCCAAAGAATGAGCCTCGATCACCGAATTCATCAATTTGGATCCTATGACTGCCTGCAGCTCAAGACGAGGAATCAAGAGCATCTTCAATTGAGCAACCTTCGACCTCGCCATCACCAGCGAACACAATGGACCATCATCCGTTAACACACGGAAGTATGCCGCGGCACCATACGCATCTTTGCTGGCATCGACGAAGACGTGGAGCTGTAGAGTACCGTAGTCGACAGAAGTGCACCGTCGGAGATAGTAGCGCGGAATCTTAACATTCTCAATTTGAGGGAGTTGACTGATCCACCGGTTCCATTTTTCACAGCATTCGTCATGGATGATCTCAATTGCTGCCACTACGCTACAAATCTTGGGTTAGCATTTTTCCATGGATGGTGGAGGTTGCTAACATTCCAAGCGGATCGAAAAGACTCATGACGCAGCTCATGACTACTCTTTTGGTCGGTCTTTGCTGTCCCAGTAGATACGACTCAAGGCCATCCCGTAATTTCGCTACGAATGTGAATTCATCACCTTGGGGACACCAGGCTATGTTCAAGACTCGCTCCAGACTGGTTTCTTTTGGCTCGGTAAAATGTATGCACTGATCGCTTCTCTGTTCCCCCATGCTTTGAAGAAATTCGTCGGAATTGGACATCCAGCTGTGGATTTCAAAACCGGCCTTTGAGTGTACGTACCTAACCTCGTGTGCTCGCTTGACTGTTTGCTCTATCGTGTCCGGGCTGTCGAATTAGTCGTCAACGTAATGGTTTTCCACTATCGCCTTTGCCGCTTCCGGGAGCTGACCTGCGTACTCCTTCGCGTTGAGATTTTTAACAAATTGGGCGGGGCAGGCAAGCTTGATCACGTCACGTCGAATGATGAAGACATCGAATTCCTCTGCTCTGCTTCATTGGAAGACGAATCGTGCCCGCTTATCAGCCTTTCGAACCTTCATTGGGAGGTACATCTCCCTAATGCCACCTCCGAAGCCCACATCTCGCTCCCGGAACTTCGATAACACGCTTGGAAGTGGAGTCAGCATGTCTGGACCAAACAGCTTATCTTGACAGATACGCGTATTTCGTCTACAGTGTGCAGAACTCTTCAGTGTCGATTTGTCGATTTGTCGTGTAGCTGGAGATGTAGTGGAGATGTTTGTAGAGCCCTCAACCGTTACCGAAAAACTCTACACGGAAGAATCGACTATGCAAAAATCCCGCAACAAGTCCACATCAATGCCCAACCAAGGCCAGTGCAGACAATTCAATGCTGAGGCTTCCTTTTCGCCGCACCAACTATGGGTTGCAGCGAATCTTCAATACGGTAGCGTCAGTGTTCATCTTCCACCTGACGCGAAATGCACATTTCATCGGAGATTTTCCACCGTTTTTGGAGCAACTAAGGCACGTAGTTAAGATAAGTTTATATTTTTTATCCTGTCTTGATTAAAGATATTGTGTAACCGTTTTACATTTTACCAACGTCATGAGGACCTGAACTTGATCTGTTGAAGTCAAACTTCAAACAAATAAATAAACACTCACTGCCCTGAATTAAATTTAGATTCTGGTTGACATTGACGTTCTTGAAGCTAGCTGTCGTCTTTCTCTCTCTCTCTCTCTCTCTCTCTCTCTCTCTCTCTTTCAGGACCTTTACATAGGCGCTTGTCACGTGATCACAGTTAACTTGTTTTAAAATGTTCCCGGTTATCAAGCCAACATGAATTCATCTCACTCCAGGGAAACGCATGGTATTTTGTTATCACAGGAAAAATCATTTCAAATTCCCTCCGTCCTCCTGGGAAGCTATTAAATGTTATCCCACTCGGGAAGCTATCAACTTACCAACAAATCCAATTTTTTCTTCTAACATTCAGCGGCTGATGATGACGATGAACGATTAGCTCCGGTACGGGTTAATGTTGGGTGGTAGCCATCCGTACGTAGTTGGTAGCCGTAAATCGCTTCAGGTCGGTGCCGTAAGAAGGGACCTATCTACCATTGTTGTACAGTGACAGTAGGTAATTGTGGAAATGAATTCAAACTCGGGAAAAGAAGAAACATGATGTCACGATATGACTTTTGCTTTGCTGCCTGCTTGGATGGGGTAAAGTTTCTGGTTTGACGCTGGATGGCGTCGTCCCATGTCTGTAGGCAATATCCATCCCATATCTTTACCGCGCGTGGCTTGTCCATCGTTGCCGTTCAACCTGTCCGAGGTTGACGACGACGACGATGAAGGCAATGCTCTGTTGCGATGCTCCCCAGCACAGTGGGTTAATTTTCCGCGCGTCATTGGTCACAATTTATTAATATTCAACTACTCGACGCTTTGGTTTTGTTGGATAAGACCAATAAAGGAAAAGTCCACCATTGTTGGACGGGGTTTGCGTGTGCGGCAACGGGGCTTTAATCCTCGTGCTACCATTATCGTCTCGGACGACGCTGCTGTTGCTGTTGCTGTAGCTGTCACACGATATGCGATTTCTCTCGCACTATTTTGGCTTTCGAAAATGTTGCTACAGCTGGAAACGCGTTTGTTAATTTGCAAAGGACATGCCATGCGACGGGTGCCGATTGGAGGTGTTATGTAAGAAGCATTTCGGTCCGCTCCGGTGGTTCGGCGGACCGACGACGAGTGAGTAATGTTTGTATAGTGCAAAATTGCCCGGCTTGATAACATGTGATAATTACGATTATGATGAATAGGTCCGTCATTCTTTACTTTTTTATTTCGTTCTTTCTGTGTGTGGTAAAGTTAATTAGAACGAGTACCTCGATGACGGTGGTCATGGGCAAGTGTTCGTCCTGCGGAACATTTGGGTTTCGTCAAGGTCTGTTGCGTTGCTGCTGGTCTGTTGAATATTTTGGAGGTGAACTAAGTGAAAGTGAATTAATTAATGCGTAGTTTCTTGAAGGGGGCTCGCTTTGCTGCAGCTAACCTTCAAGGATATGATGGGGATCAGATGGTTCAGTCTGACCCGGGAGGCATTGAACATAAACTATAACGTCGCAAAGCGGAAAAATATGGTAATGGGAGTTGATAAATATACTTATTGGGCTTCCTGGCGAGTACTTGGCAATTTTATTTAGATTTTTTCTTGGTTTATTGCGATGTGGGGGGTGGAGAGGGAAGACAGTAGATCCTTTTGCGATAGTGACACGGTACAGGCTGACGGTTGGTTTGGTAACAAGTGGCTTCAGGACACGAAACCGTTGAGAAGTATTGATCACGTCCAACCATGACGGTGTGAATTGAAAGTATACAGTCAACTACAACAGAAACGTGTAAAATACCGATTTTCAGAATCAATATAGGCCTTACAAACTGCTGCACTACCGAGGGAGTTGTTTTTTCAGAATCAACTCATTACCATATCCAAGGGGTAAACAATCAGAAGGTGTTTTTATGCGGTATTGGAAACGCGATACTTTGACGTCATTCAAAATCATTTAATAGCCAAACTGAATTTATATGGCGTATGATTGTCTATTGATTGTAATTGGTTGTTATAACGATATATAAAGGGAAGTCAAGTTTAAAGCTAAAATTATCAAGGAAGGATAGCTGACCTTGAGCAACATTTTGAGAAAGATGTGGTAGTAACAATTTCATGGCTAGTTAAATAAATTCAACTTTTAAATGGTTTCGATAAAAAGTGTAAGCATGTGCACCGTGTCCAAAATATTCTCATACACTTTTTCCTTGCAACTACCCAATATGCTTCACGTATGTGTTGACGTATGTGTTTGACCGACTTTTTGGACAAGAATGAATGGCCTCCCAGTTCACCAGATCTGAATCCCTTGGATTATTTCGTATGGTCATACATGCAGACGCAGGTTAATGACCACAGGGCGTCAAATAAAGGGCGATACGGTCAAAATTTGGTCAATATCAACTTGACGTATTTCTTTCAATTTGTTTGCAGGGAACGTTTGTCGACAGCCAGGAAGTCTGGATCGGGGGAAATCGAAAACCGGAAGCCGCTGAGACGACAAAGAGAGTTGCCGGTAGTTTCAAGCGAAACCTAACCTATCTCTCCGAGATGCCGCAAATCAGCTGGGTGTATCGTCTACAACCGTGCATCGGGCGAAACAACGAGCCGGACTATCGACTTAAAGGTGATACGGTCAAAATTTGGTCAAGGGAAAACGCGTGTAAATCGGTGAAATCGTTTATTTAAAAAATCAAATTAAATTTCTTTTTCAAGTTCAATTAGTATAAAGATTCAGGAAAAATATTCAGTTAGGCTTCCGCTTTTCCAAATCCGAATTTCCGGGCCTTACGCTTGACCCCGCCATCAGATTTTGTGCAGCCGCCTTGTCCACCTTCTTCGCCGCAGAAAGCCAGTTTGCCTTGAACTGCTGCTCGTCCTTAGCAGTTATTGTTGGTCTTCTTCAGGTTCCGCTTGACAATAGCCCAGTATTTCTCAATTGGGCGGAGCTCTGGCGTGTTGGGAGGAGTTCTTGTCGCCGGGAACCACCTGCACGTTGTTGGCGGCGTACCACTCCATGGCCTTTTTTACCGTAATGGCAAGATGCCAAATCCGGCCAAAACAGTACGGAACAACCGTGTTTCTTCAGGAAAGGCAGCAGACGTTTATTCAAACACTCTTTCACGTAAATTTCTTGGTTGACAGTCCCGGAAGCGCTATGAAAATGCTGGTTTTCAAGCCACAGGTACAGATGGCTTGCCAAACCAGATATTTCTTTGCGAACTTTGACAGTTTCGTGTGCTGGAAAATATCTGCTACCTTTCCCTTCCTTTGCCGTATAAAACTCCTGTCCCGGAAGCTGCTTGTAGTCGGCTTTGACGTAGGTTTCGTCGTCCATTACCACGCAGTCAAACTTCGTCAGCATCGTCGATTTTGAATTATTTCTCGGATCGCTGAAACGTTTCACTTATATGACAGCTGAATCTCTCCACTTTATGTCGTGATGCAACATGTTTACAATCTTGTTAGATTTAGTAAAATGGCGTCGAATCAGATGGAAGTCCGCAAACGCATTTTGTACTGAATCAGAATTTATCGGTACGCGATCATGCCAAGAAACTAAAACTACCGAAAAGAACCGAGCTTTGTGTTTGCAAATTATTTTACCAGCACCTGACTGTGGATCGGAAAGTTGCAAGTGGAACAAATCGAAAAGTATGCTTCCGAAAATTTCCGACATTATTGGCTCGCAAATTTGGGGAGTTATAAAGTGAATCAGAGGCAAGGACTGAAGGCGCACAAAGTGGAAAAGGTGCCCATCTGTGATGACAAGCAAAGTTACACTGCGAAAGGTCGTGTTAAGGCGCTTTACACCAATTTTTTGCAAACATTTTCTTGAGTCATAATGGACGAATTTTACGCCAACTCATCCAGTGCACAGTGGGCAAAAATTGATCCAAAGTCCCATTAATTTAGGCGCAGAGTAGGAGTCCTGAAAAATAGCTCTAAAAATAAAAATCCTATGGGAAAAAATGCGGGAAATCCAAAGGTGTTGCTTTCATTTAGGGTTGACCACAGTAAGTGTCCCATTTTGGCCATTTCTCCCCTCCTTTTGGATGCAAACTAGAATTATTACCGAAAAACTAAACTTGGTTCTACTATATTGAACCCAAATGCACTGTAAATTTGCAAAAAAAGCTGAAGAACTGTAGGGAATAAATTTTACTTTGATCGGATGCCAGGAAGTGGTCCATTTTACCCGATTTTCCCTCACACATGCATAAACTCATATACTATGTGGTTCGGAAGATTGGCGCCAGTAATATTGCTCTCACTTGCACTGTAATTATGTAAAAATGTCCGAAAAATCGAGTGGTGATGTTTTTGTTTAGGGTTGACCTCGGTAAGTTGTCCATTTTACCTGATTTCCTCTCATATTTTAATAATCTCATTTATATCATGCTGTTTTGAAGATCGACACTGGTTATATTGCTCTCACTTGCACTATACTTACGTAAATTTGTCTGGCAAATTGAATGGTGATAGTTTCATTTAGGGTTGACCACAGTAAATTGTCCATTTTACCCGATTTCCCCTCATACTTGAAAAACCTTATATACCATGCTGTTTTGAAGATCGCCACGAGTAATATTGCAATCACTTGTACTGTTCTTATTAAAAAATGTCCGGAGAATCGAATGGTGATAGTTTTGTTTAGGGTTGACCACAGTAAATTGTCCATTTTACCCGGATTCCCCTCATAATTTAATAATCTCATTTAAGTCATGCTGCTTTGAAGATTGGCGCCAGTAATATTGCTCTCACTTGCACTGTACTTATGTAAAAATGTTCGGAAAATCGAGTGGTGATGGTTTTGTTTGGGGTTGACCTCAGTAAATTGTCCATTTTACCCGATTTCCATGAATACTTGAAAACCCTCATATACCATGCAGTTTTGAAGATCGGCACTGGTTATATTGCTCTCACTTGCACTGTTCTTACGAAAAAATGTCCGGAGAATTGAATGGTGATAGTTTCGTTTACGGTTGACCTCAGTAAATTGTCCATTTTACCTGAATTCCCCTCATAGTTTAATAACATCATTTAAATCATGCTGTTTTGATAAGAACCATTCGATTTTCCGGACATTTTTACAAAAATAAATTGCAAGTGAGAGTAATATTGCTGGCGCCAATTTGCAGAACCGCATGGTACAAGGGCTTTATCAAGTATGAGGGGAAATCGGGTAAAATGGACAATTTACTGTGGTCAACCCTAAACGAAACCATCATCATTCGATTCTCGGGATATTTTTACATAAGTACAGTGCGTTGATCTTCAAAACAGGATGACCTAAATGAGAATATTAAATTATGAGGGGAATTCGGGTAAAATGGACAATTTACTGTGGTCAACCCTAAGCGAAACTATCACCATTTGATTTTCCGGACATCTTTAAGAAAGAACAGTGAAAATGAGAGCAATATTACTAGCGCTTATCTTCAAAGCGGCATGGTATATGAGGTTATTAAATTATGAGGGGAATTCGGGTAAAATTGTCAATTTACTGAGGTCAACCCGAAAACGAAACCATCACCATTCGATTCTCCAGATAAATTTACGTAAGTACAGTGCAAGTGAGAGGAACATTACTAGCGCTTAACCTCAAAACAGCATGATATAAATGAAATTATTAAATTATGAGGGGAAATCGGGTAAAATGGACAACCTACTGATGTGTACTCTAAACGAAAACATCACCTTTCGAATCCTAGAGGGTTTGAGCTGTTTAGTGGAATACCTGTAACTAGAAATTAGAAGAAAAACTAGTAATCTCCATTTAATCCCAACTACCTTTGCTTATCTTCGACAGATACGCGTATTTCGTCTACAATGTGCAGACTTCTTCAGTGTCTCGTACTAATAACTCGACTCAAGTGGGATTTTGGATCCATTTTTGCCGACTGTGCAGTGGTTGGCAGCACCCTCTCAGAATCTAATGAAACTTTGTGGATGTGTAGACTATGTCTTTTAAAGCCACTTTGCATACCTTGTTTTTTTTTTCAAAATTTATGTAGACTATTATTTGAAAAGGGCTTAAGTTTTTTGATTGATAACTCAAGGAATAGACTTATAAGCAAGTGATGTACGGTTGACTTTTGGAAAATTGTCTTTACTTTTATGAAAAAAATGGTTAAAACTGTAAACTCAATTCTTACACACTAAAAATTTTTTTTTTAAATTTAAAGTCAATTTGCAAAAAAAATATTATCCTAGAATTTGACGTTTTTTTTTTAAATAAGGTAATATAATGGCCAAAAAGCTCATCATACATTGCAAGATGGGCACTTATAAGGAAAAAAAGTTTTTCTAACAATAACTTTTTCATGTCCTTTTTTTACCGTGTATCACGCAAACTGGTTTAGTTATGGTCTTCTGCACCCCTTTAGAATCTAATAAAATTTAGCAGTTGTAAAGAATTGAATGTATTGAACATTTGGTAAAAAACAACAATCATTTAGACTAACATTTGAAAAGGGGCCATCACATTAAATTTCCCTTGACATTTATAAAACAGAACCAAAAGGATACGTTTAAGTACAAGTCATTCATAACTGCTTGTTCAGATGTTTCTATTTTTAGGGGCAATTCAAATATGGCTTCGTATATCTTTGTGGGGGGTTGAGGGAGTGGAAGGAATGTCAAGATTCGTTATAGAATGTGTAAAAGGCATGGGAAAAATTGTGATAGAAGGGGGCTGATAAATCTAAAAGAATAGCGGACGTCACTTTTGTATCGTTTTTTAATGCATATGCATCAAGTCTTATCAAAATTCTAATTTGATAAGACTTGATGCATGTTCATTTAAAGACGATTCAAATATGACGTTATATGAATTTTCGAAATACTGTTTATGTCAATGAAAACTCATTGAAATCGTTTTAGCGGATATAAGATTTTCTAAAATATGTACAAAACAATGAACCTGTGTTACAGGTATTGTCTTTACGTGGCTATAGAACTCCTCAAGTTCTTCTGACATTTTTCATACTATGAAGCAGAAATTCAATTTTGTAATACTTATATTTGACTGTTCAACTGCCCAGTCATATAGTTTTCGAGGAGTTTTGATTGTGTCTCCATAATCTTGAGCAAGGCTTGCTCTCTTTGACATTCGCTTGAGATTACCACCAATAGAATTACATGGACCTTTCCCATGAGACGTTCCTATCCATATATGGACTTGAAATTTCACACGCTGGCAAAGTTATAATGGGCCGCTACTCCATCTGACATGAAAATAATGTTTGAGCAATATATTGAATTTTGTTTAATGAAATCTAGAAATTTTAATATAAACAACTGAACTCCTATTGAGTCATGGATAAATATTTCAGATATTATGATAAAGCTTTTGTTTTTCAATTTATTGTTCATCTTGTAAAACACTTCATAGGTTTAATAATAAACAGGATCAACCACCTGATTTGATTGTATGATCACTAAAGTTTAAAAAAAATAAGCCCTTTCCAAATAGCAACCTTGATTTTCCAAACATTCAAAGACCCTTAAAAAATCCAAATTGTCATTTTAATTAAATTTAATTCGCTTATGTGTTGGGACCAAATTATAAGACGAGTTGGCGCGATACACGGTAAAAATTGGTCATGAAAAGTGTTTTTTCCTTAAAAGTTTCCATCTCATGATGTATGACGAACTTTTAGACAATTATATTAACTACATTGAGAAAAAATTTCGTCCAATTCTAAGATATTTTTTTTTGCAAATTGATTCTAAATTTTAAAATATTTTTTTTAAGCGTGTAAGAATCATTAAATTGATTCTTACAAGCTAAAAAAAATATTTTACAATTTTTTTCAATTTTTACACTTTTTTTTATAAAAGTAAGGACGATTTTCTAAAAGTCACTCGTACAACACTTTTTTATAAGTCTTTTCCTTGTTGAGTTATGTTGATTTTTAAAAAAATCGATCAAAAAACTGAAGCCCTCTTCAAATGGTAGTCTAGATAAATTTTGAGAAAACGAAGTATGCAAAGTTGCTTGAAAAGAAAAACTTTACACATCCATAAGTATTGGATTCATTGGATTCTGGGAGGGTGCTGCCAACCACGAAGACGAGTTGGCGCGATACACAGTAAAAATTGGACATGAAATATTTGTTGTGAGAAAAACTTTCTTTCCTTAAAAATGCCCATCTCGCCATGTATGATGAACTTTTAGACAATTAAATTAACTTTATTGAGAAAAAATATTCGTCCAATTCTAAGATAATTGTTTTTTTACAAATTGATTATAAATTTTCAAATATTTTTTTTAAGCGTGTATGAACCAGTTTTACAATTTTTATAATTTTTTTCATAAAAATTAAGGACGAATTTCTAAAAGTCACTCGTACATCACTTTTTTATAAGTCTTTTCCTTTTTGAGTCATGTTGATTTTTAAAAAAATCGATCAAAAAACTGAAGCCCTCTTCAAATGGTAGTCTAGATAAATTTTTAGAAAACAAAGTATGCAAAGTTGCTTGAAAAGACATAGTCTACAACACATCCATAAGGATTGGATTCATTGGATTCTGAGTGGGTGCTGCCAATCACGAAGCCGAGTTGGCGTGAAATTCGTCAATGGACGGCGAAACATTCGTACTCGAAGACTTTAAACAGATTCTGGGTCTGGCTTTTTATACTGCAATGCAAAGGTACGCCGTTGCCGAGCATTTCCGCAAAAAGAAGGTGTTCAAGTTCCCGAAGAAGTATTTGATTTGGCAGACCATAATGTAGTTGTGGTCGAAATTCTACAAGTTTCTTCCCTACCGGCACTATCAATAAGGATGTGTACGAGACAGAATGTCTGCAAAAGCGGTTCCCGAGCAAAGGTTTATACCAAATTGAGAACAAGTTCTAATATCAGGTTATCAGTGTTTGTTCACTGAATATGTTATCATTTAGGTTGAATAAACAGACAAAATAACAAAAGAGATAACAAACTAATATTCGTTGAATATCACAATATTACCTCGTTTAATTATCATCGAGTTCATTTTGATAACAAACTTTGTGGTATGAACAAATTTCTTGAGATAATTTCAAATTATGTTATCAACATGATATCAAATTTATAAACTAATAACTGAAGTAGTGCTTCTGGCATTCGTCAGCATGCTGGTAGGATTCAGGAACGTTCGTCAAAAATCGTCTTTACAAATTGATTACAGATGATAACAAAATTTGTCAATGTTGATAACTAAATTTGTTATGCGATAACAGTTGAGTTCAAAATGATATCTGAGATAACAAAACTTGTTACTTTTTTGATATCAGTTTGTTATTTTACTTTGCTAGGGTTGCTACCGCTTTTCAGAAGCCACGATACTTCAGATCTGATTCGGCCTATTGTCTCTATGCGAAATCCGTTCTGGAATGGTATAAGTTAAAAGAGGTCAAATGCGTACCAAAAACAACCAGTCCACCAAACTGTCCAGAAATTCGCTCAATAGAGATATACTGGGCTCTAGTTAAGTGGATATTCTTCGAAACTAAGCAGAACTCTTCGCGCATTACCAATAGAGTCAGGTGGACGCCACCATGGATGGCTTTGTAGTGGATGGATTTAGAGGATGGAAGCTAGCAAGGGCAGCTAGGTGCTTGGATAGTCTAGAAACCCTGAGAACCCCCTCTGTGTCAATGACCGACCAATTGCCGACCTTGCTTGCGTTCCCGTAGCTCTTCTTGAAAACAGTCGGCTTGGGCCAGCCGAAACAAGGACGGTTGGGTTTAGTTGAGTTGTTCCACCGAAAGGGATTGTGGTCTGGCACGATCGGCAGAGGTTGGCTGAGTTCTGGCTTTGGAGCGCAGATTGTAATAGAATCTTTCACAGAGTGCAACGCTTCTAATCAAACGGGTCAACGATGAATATCTGGAGAATATGTGGAGAATATGGGGTTATAGGACGGAGTAGTTCTCGCTACGGCAATCACTACAGCTTTGCGCTCGACGTCGGTTTCAAAGCTTTCAGCCCGACTACCATTCGGTCAACCTGACTTCGGAAGCTGCAACCATTCCGGACTGTCCTTTCATAACTTGCTCTCCACGAGCTCGCCGACGTCCGTTCCTCTGGACACGAGATCGACCGTATTCTCAAGGCCAGAAACATGACTCTAGCGGAATGCATGAGTGACCTCGTTTGTACCTCCAATACGCGGTTGTCTACAAAGGTTTTCCATGAGCTGAGAGGAGACCTTAGCTATTGTAGGGTCACAGTTGTGTCGGACCAGAAGAAAAAATCGTCGATGTTCATCTGTAGAGCTTCAACAATCCGGCTATGCAGCTGCGATGCGATGACTGTGGCACATAATTCGAGTCTGCGATGGAATGCTTCTTCTACGGAGGAACTCGGGATTTTGCTGCCAATAGCTGGCCACGTGCATTTTCTTCGCGATCCACACTGTGGGTCTATATACAAGGATCATAAGCTGTCTTAGAAGCATCTGCAAACACGTCTAACTGGATTGTTGAATTTGTTAGGAAAGCATGCGGAATCTGGACAGGACGGTTAGCTGCTCGTACAAAATTTGCCATTTATGCCTTATCTGGTTCTTCATCCAAGGAACATGAGGCCACCCTAAACTCCTGGATCAGCAATTTCCTCCCAATTACGATTGGAGCAATTACCCCGAGTGGGTCGAGTAACTGGGAGATCTTGGATAGGATCGCTCGCTTTGTCGCCACTAGCTTAGTTTGGTTGACTTGGTAAGTTGACTGGGTCCCAATGTAATCAGCAGGAATTCCTTGAACAACTTCAAGTTTACTGGAGGTCCACTTTCGTATGTCCTTCATCGTCAGCCAGCTGTAGTAGAGTTCTGGTCGCTAAGAACGATGATGGTGCTAGTCCATAGGTGATTGTGAGGAGCTCGTATGATTAAAGTGGATCGGTGGGTTCAAATCGATACTTGATTTTCCGTAACGGAGTGTTCTTCAGATGTACTGAGTTTCGAAAGATGAACCTGATTGCTGGGTTGACTTTTGATTCGACTGGAGAGAGGACTGGGAGCCTTCGCTGTTGGATTTTGGAAGCTGACCAGGGTGAAGTAGAGTGTGGTGTTTTTCCTGCATAGCTGACAAGAGTAGTTCGAGAGGCAATCGCGGGCGAAATGGGCTTGACGGAAGCAGTTCAGGCACAATCGCTTGGAATTTACCGTTCGGAGCTGTTCGGCGAGATACATCTTATCAAAGGTTTCACATTTCACCAGCAGATGTTGCTGATCACATGCATGGCAGTTAGGAGCGAAGTTCTCGGTGGTGGAATACGAAGACATCTTAATAGGAGGCAGATGACGATGACTTCCGTTAGAAATCACTGGTGGAGTGGCTTGAACGGTTGCATGTGTTGCTTGAAGTGCAGCAGAAGTTTCCTTTTTCATCCGAGAGATATCCAATAGGTCCTGTAGGGGGCTTTCTCAGTAAATACTCGTTAGAATAACGGTTGATCAGCGTCTGCCAGGCCTGTGCTGCTTCTCCGTTCACCGCAGTACTAAGATAATGAAATTTCTGGATCGATGGAAGGTCCTGGTTGTCGTGGATCAATGCTTGAAACGTGTCAAAGAACGTCAACCACTGCATATAATCGCCGTCGAATTCCGGTATGGAGATAGTCGGCAACCTTAAACCACCTCTGCTGATTGGCCTTCAACCGGAACAACTTGGGTTCAAAGGAAGCACGTTACTGCAGATTTAACGCTTTACCGCCGTTGGTGTCCTCCAGATCCTCAAGAGCTGCCTGGACATCCTCCAGCGATTGCCACAGCATTTCAAGGTTCTCCATCCTTATTTGCACCTCGAGCCCATCCCGGACGGCGTTGAAGTTCTCGACGAACTGCTCCGTACGGCTCAGCGACGCGAGTAGCGTAGTCTTTCGCGTAAACAGTTGGTCTTGAGTACGAGCGTCACCCATCTTGGCTCTCAGGAACGCTGGAGATCGTTGAATTTCAGAATGCCTGCCAATATGTGAGTCCAGGTAGACCAGAACAAAGGATATCAAGTGTTGGGAAGGCTACTAACCTGACCCAAGGCTTGTATATACTTTGTATTTTTTATCAAAGCTGTAACGCAGGCTCGTTCTTTTCGTTAAGGGATGTTGGTAGCCGGAAGATGGATGAAAAGCGGCGTGATCGTCTGCCGATCGCTGGACGTAAGCCGACGTTGGATAGTATTCTCTGGATGGATGCAATACGACTTCAAGTGCGGCTGCCACCATGGGCGGTGTGCGTTTGGTTGGGACGTTGCTCAGGAAGGCAATTTCTCCGGAAATCGATTGAGCCAGTATACACCCATGATTAAAACGGCATGCAAAATTAGAGAAAATCTAAAGGCATCCGGCAAAGGTTGCGCAGGAGATGGACTGGTACTTAACCATATCAAAGATTAAATTTTTCTACACTATTTTCTTCACAATACTTTATATATTCGCTTCTTAGTTTATCTAGTCCTGCTGCTTTACCACTGACTAATCCATTTAAAATACCTTTAATATCTTCTCTACTTGGTTTTTCTGTTAGTTTTAATTTATCTGGCCTAATTATAATTGGTTCTCCTTCCGCTAATTCTAGCTCTTTTACCCGTTTTTTCGTTGCTATCAGCGTTTTTTTTTGTTTCCTTTTTTCTAGTGAACTTCTTCAAATATATATAGGATCTTTTAATTCGTTCCCCTAATTCATTTTAAAAGCTAGTTATTTCTTTTTCATCATGATCTCTGATTGCTAATTGGTAATCATGCCTTCTCATGTTAATATTTTCCTTGAACTATCTAGTGTTAAATCCTTTAGTTCTAGCTACTCTCATTCTTTTTCTTGCTTTTAGTAGTGATTTTATTTTTTTGCTTCTCCTCGGTGTCATTGGATCTTTCACCTGAACTAATGTTTTCCTAGCACTTGTTGTCATTTTTTCCGTGAATTTTTCGTACGCTTCTGTTATTTCTATATTATTTACATCAATTGGTTCATATTTTTGTAACTCGTTCTGAAAAGCTTCTCTAACTTCTGTTTGTCTTAGTACACTTGGTAACAACTATTTTTTTTTTGCATTTTTGTCGTTTGTTTCCTGTTTCCATTTTTTTTTGTTTCTATGGGTGCTATTAATATTTTGTTGTCCGTTTGTATTGTTGTCCATCCTGCTCTGATGTATTTTAGTTTGACCCTCGTGTTTTCTGCTTGTTATATATGGTCTATTTGAGATCTTTTGCTACCATTTGTTCACGTATGTATTGAAGATTTCTCAAAGCGCATTGAAACTATGTTAATTTTGTGTAATTTTAAGAATATTTTCATGAATTCTCCGTTCTCATTTGTATTTGTATGTCCTTTGTATTTTCCTAATCTCTCTATATCATTTTCATCTCAGTCTTCTTTTCCTATTTGCGAGTTAAAATCCCTTAAAATTTTAATTGAATCCTTCTTTGGATGACCATTCACGTATGCTCCTAACTCTGCAAAGAACGAATTCGTATTTACATTTGGGGCATGTACATTAGCTATTATCCATCTTTTTATTCCTTGTAGCTCAATGATCACTGTCCTTATGTTTTTATTTATATCCCTAACCGACCTTATCCTGCACTTGCTCCCTCTTTGCTTAAGTATCGCTAATCCTCTCATGCTACTGCTATTCCGTCTATCAGATATCCACCATTCATAGTGTTGAGTATCCACCTTCACGCCCGCAATATTAACTTCTTGTAGAACAGATATTTCTACACCTGCTTCATTTAGCTCTTCGTCTATCTCCTCTCTTTTAGTTTTCTGACTGCAACCTCTTACATTCAAGCTTGTCAGTTCGATGTATTGCGTCTTATTTTCTTTTTTTGTTTGTCTGTTTCCGTACCCCGGTCTTCTGCTTTCTTTATTGTTTTCGTTTTCTTTTCTTCCATACCGGTTTTTTCTTCTGTTACGTACTCTCTCTCTACACTGTTTATTTGTATATTGTTTCGAACCATTGTTTCTGCTTATACTATCTCCTTTGCTCCTATTTGCTAGTTCTTTGCGCTGAATACTCTTGTTTCTTCCTTTTCTCTGTATACTCTAACAGCCACCCCAATTATGTTGGCTATCACACTCCATACTTCCTGGCATATCCCCTCTCTTTACACATCTAGTGATTTCCTAATCTCTGCTATGGTTAGCTCATCAAACTCTGCTGGTCCTGGCATAATACCGCTTGCCTGATGACATACTGACCACAACATACTTTCTGGTCCTTCCACTATCCTCTTCGCTTTAATTCGTCCTCCTTTCACTCGTATCCACAAATTACTGTGATTTGTTTCTATTTCCTCACTTTAATTCATTCCTTTACTCCCTTTCTCCTGGTTCCTCTGCTCGGTTTTCCATTCCTTAATGACTGCTTCCTTGACATTTAACACTTGCGTCTTCATTGCCTTCTTTGTGCCCTTCTGTTCTGTATATACTGTTGTAATGGTATACTCCATTATAGTATATGTCAATGGTGGTCCTGTTTGATCCTTCTGCATACTGGTACGTCATTGGTTCCACGTTTGGACTGAATATTCGGATGTTCAGACCCAGTATCTCCTTTATTGCCAGAATGCTTTCCATTCCTGCCCAAATGCCATCTCCTGCCAGCTTTATTATACACTCCTCCACTAGCTCCATGTATTCTTGACTGTCTATATCCGGTATTTCTCTCCTTCCATCCTCCATTACTGCCACTATTACTTCCTTCATCTCGCACCTATGCGCCCATAGATACTCAATTGTCTGACTCCTCAGTTCATCCGCCTTCTCTTTGGATTTTGCGTCGAATGTCTTCCATCTCGTTACTCGCTATCGCTATCGCTATCGCTATCGCTATCGCTATCGCTATCGCTATCGCTATCGCTATCGCTATCGCTATCGCTATCGCTATCGCTATCGCTATCGCTATCGCTATCGCTATCGCTATCGCTATCGCTATCGCTATCGCTATCGCTATCGCTATCGCTATCGCTATCGCTATCGCTATCGCTATCGCTATCGCTATCGCTATCGCTATCGCTATCGCTATCGCTATCGCTATCAAGCTATCGCTATCGCTATCGCTATCGCTATCGTATCGCTATCAGCTATCGCTATCGCTATCGCTATCGCTATCGCTATCGCTATCGCTATCGCTATCGCTATCGCTATCGCTATCGCTATCGCTATCGCTATCGCTATCGCTATCGCTATCGCTATCGCTATCGCTATCGCTATCGCTATCGCTATCGCTATCGCTATCGCTATCGCTATCGCTATCGCTATCGCTATCGCTATCGCTATCGCTATCGCTATCGCTATCGCTATCGCTATCGCTATCGCTATCGCTATCGCTATCGCTATCGCTATCGCTATCGCTATCGCTATCGCTATCAGACCTTCGTACTCACATTTGAAATCTGTGATAGGAAATGACTGTGCATTTATTAAGTTTAGTCTGCAGACCGAAACTAGCAATTGGGAAAAAAGTAGAACATACAAATATGAAAAATTCTTTTTAAGTCGGATATTTTTTTAAACTCTCAGGAAATCAATCAGCTATGCTTTAGTAAAGTTGGTTTTCCAACCTCCTCTGTCGAATTTGAAGTCCTTTTCTGTTCTCTGTTTTATCGTGTTTGTTGTTAAACTTTGCAATGGCAACTTTCCAGAAGTTGTCTGCAGAACTTTGCTGAAGTTCTCTGCAGAATTTCCCTTAAGTTCCTGAAGTTCTATGAAGAACTTCCATGAAGTCCTCTTGAGGACATACCCGAAGTTTTGTGAAGAACTACTCTGAAGAACTACACCGAAGTAGTCAGAAGACCGTACCAAAAATACCCATATTGGGGTAGTCACCCACTTATGTGTATCAGCGGTAAACATTCATTACTTAATTCATAGGCAGACCAGCGCCACGCAGTGAAATTCTGAACTATGAAGTCGAACGTATGGAAGACCATGGTTACCCGATTAAATTTCCTGAAAGATTTGGAATAAACAATAAATTCATATTTGAATATATTCTATTTTTGAATGGAATCAGCGGGAAGTTACTTTGGAAGTCTCTTAAAGTCATTAAGTATTTTAAGCTTCAACATCATTTAAAATCGTCGGCTGTGATATGCTCACCTACCAATCACACTCTCAAAACAATGGAATTATATTTTTTTTCATTGCGTGGCCAAAAAATAATTTGTTTTTTTTTTCGTAAAGTATATTTTCCGTACATTTTCTATAAAGTTTTTAATTCATATTCTTCTCAGTTCTTTCAATGCTTATAACATTTATTTTGTTTGTATTCTGTTGTTGTGGCTTTGTTGTTGTTGTTGCTGTTGTTGTCGCTCTATGTGTGTATTTGTTCTTACTTTTTTTTCTTGTTAAATTCTTGTGGGTATGTGAGAATGTTTTCTTTTTCTTCGCATTTTATTCAAGCTTTAAATTTCGACTGTACTTTAGTTTAATAAAACGCGCGTTGCTTAACATTTTCGAAAGAGGCAAAAACCGAAACTTGGATTCGAAGAAACGTACGCGTTTGTATGTGTATATGTGGGAGAGGGAGAGTGTATTCGATTCTGTTCAACAACAAACGCTTGTGTATATGTGTGTATGTGTTTCCTCGAGTATTTTATGTGAGAGTGAGAGGTTTTTTGTGTGTGTGTTTTGAGTGTTTGTGAGTGAGTGAGTGAGAATTGAGAGTTTATTAAATAAACCTAACCATTTCAACAAGGACATAGCTTCTAGGAAGCTATGCGCGATTCCTACACCTGACGTTTTTTTTTTTTGTGAGGGGATGTGTATTATTTTGTCTCTTTTTTCGTTTTTATCACTTTATCATAACCATCCTAGATTTTCGTTCGTTCGTTCTAATCATTAATAAGTATTCACTAACACTTTTTTTTCCTCGAACTTACTCCTTTGGAAAATATAATTTATATCCGAACAACAGTTAACGCTGCTCAGCTGCTAAACAAATCTTTGACTAACTTATTATTACTTAAAGATGGGCTTAGAATTGTTGCTCGTTTCGAGTATTTACGCCTTTGGTACTTCAACAGAATGCCATCTAAGGAGTGGAATTGGTGTGAAAAATTGCATCTAAGAAAATGACGAACTCATCTTCGAATTTAAAATTTCTTAATGTTAATAATTCCTAAAAAGTGTGTGAAATTCATATCAGCTCTAGTTTTTGAATTGATAACAACTAAAAATGGAGCATTCCATTTCGCTTAGTTTGGGTTTCGTTCGTTCTGTCACTCGTCGGGCTGTCGGGCTTCATCACTGCGTTTCAACTATGCGTGTTTGTTTGTTTGTTTTTCTTTGTTTAGTATTATTTATCGTTTTTTGTTTGGTAATATTTGCTTTTCTTTTTTTGCTCATCGTAAAAATCTGCTGATATTTCTTTTTTTTTTCGTATAAATTATGTTCAGTATTTATATGAAAGAATGTACAGTTGCTGTTTCCATTTTGTTTGCGGAACCGATTAATATAATTAAAGACGAACATCTGAAATTATCTTCAAGCAATATTTACAATCAACATTATACGAGTTTTTCTTTGTTTTTCGGCTAGAGGAGGAGCTAAAGTTTGTTCTGGTTGTTGTTTTGGTTTTTTGCTAGACTACTACTGCAGCTAAACGGCTGTCCCGCGTCCGTCTTATAGTATGCGTTATTGAGGCTTGTCTTGACTCATGGAATGTTTACTATCCTGTAAAGGATAACAACGGCAATAGTTGATTGACAATTGATTCACAAATATTACAAAATTACCTGATCAATTTCATCCAACGACTCAAGCTTGGCAATCGGAGCGAAAATGTTCCAATTGTGACCCTCGGGGGTGTCCTCCATTGGTTGATTAAATGAGGAAAATTTTGAGCACCTGTAGGGAATCGAAGCAACCGTTGATTTAGTAGCCCATTTGACACCCCATGAAACCCGCCGCCACCGCCACTTACTTGAAAAGGCTTTTCTCGTTGGCGCACTCAGGCTGCGAGACGGACCGTTGCACGTTGGTCCGCTGCTGCGCCGCTAGACCCCCGTGCTTGGCCATACTGCCACTGGCAGCGTCTCCGGCACCGGCACACATGTCGAAGGAGAAATCACTCTCGGACGGTTGATACGATGACATCGCAGTCTTGCCGGACTGCTGCATCTGCTGTTGCTGGTGGTGCAACTGCTGGTGATGGAACTGCAGCTGCATCTGCTGCTGCTGGTGCAGGATGTCTAAAATCGTTCTGATATCTTTCCTTAGGCTACCTTCTAGGTTATCTAGTCTTATCGTTAAATCAGATAATTGATTTGTTAGAGATGATCTGAAGAAAAGAAAATGTTAGAGACAAATCTTAACCCCCTTAGGGTGTTCACAATGGTTACCCTAGATTATCGTGATGCGAGTGCAGATGCGGCTGCTTCTGCTGCGGCTGTTGCGGTTGATGGTGATGGTGAAGGTGGTGGTCACTGGTGTCCCTGCTCCCGGTCATCGGAGCGGTATGATGAAACACGTCCTCCACGTCCGGACTGCACTTGAGATCTACGGGGCCACCGGGGCGACCAATGGGACCACCTTCCTTTCCACCGACGCAAATGCAGCCTCGATTGCTGATGGCGCTCAGTGTGACCGTATCCGGGGCAACTCCCTTCGGCGACTGGTGGTCACTGGGCGGACTGTGCTTGTGCGAGCTCTTGGGGCTCTCGTTTGGAGATGCTAGAATGGGGAGGTTGGGAGTGTTTTTATAGTAGAACAACAACGTTAAAAAGTATCTTCCAAATAACGGCAGGGTAAAACACCAAACTAACAAAGGCACCACCATAAAGCTTTGTAAATTTAACCTTTTGAAATTAATTGTTTTTGCATTCAAACGACTCTAACACACACATTGAGAGCAAGTTCTTCTATTATGTACAAGGCAGGTTTCCTACACCATCGGGATGTTTTGAATTTGTTTTTTTTGTGATATATCCAGGCAAAGTGGGGGAAGTTGATCAGTTCATGCTTTTGATTGTTAACCACTCCACTGTCGTAACTCTAATAGGAGATCTATTTGGTTGGCCGATATTCGTTGTCGATGATTCCTTTTCTGAATAAACTGGAGCAGCATTAGTTTTTGAAGCGATATGGTAATAACGTTTCTTGGCGTGCTGAGATGTTTGTGTTTCGGTAGTACTTGGCTTGCCATGGCAACACAAACAACTCAGAACGGCACAAACATTTTCAGAGCAACCGTAGCAGTCGTTGCCAATTGCGCTGCTATTTAAATTGAGTTCAGCGCTCTCATTTTATCTTGGGAACCGAACACCGCACCAATCGTTGCAATTACTAGAATGTCTACAGTTACTGAATTCCATACCGGAGACATCCAAATGAGTACCAAAAAATAATTGCAGAACGTTTTTAACAATCTACCTCAGCTTGTGAATCGAAAATAAACAGTTTTTTGCAATTATTATTGAATTCAAGCGACGATCATTTACACTTCATTAGCAAAATTTTAACGCAGGCAATGGGCATGCTATAGACTGTATTCGAAAAAAGTGCAACAGAAAAAAATGATCATAGTTCATATTTTTGAAACTCTTAGGGAATAAATAAACTCATGTTAGCTATGTCCTCCCTTAGCTTAGTCGGCAAAGGTGCAGCTAAATAGCAACAACATATTGGAGGTGGCTGGACTCAATTCCTGGTCTGGTGTAGAAAATTTTCGTTAAATAAAATTTCTCGACTCCCTGGGCATAGAGTATGATTGTACTTGCCACACAATCATACTATTGCAAAAATTGTTCCTGGCATCGAAGGTTCTCAATTAAAAATTGTGAAAGTGCATTCAGATCACTAAGTTGAGTTGTGAAAGAAATTGTCGTGACCTGATCAAGGTTTCCAGCCTTGATAAATTGACTCAACGTTAGACACTGATGACGGACTCTACAGATTCCGTCAGATAACTGAATCTGTTTTGCACATTCACCTACTACGATTTTTTTTAACACTCTTCACTGTGAATATCCTTCAGACGAGTTAAGAGCACGTTCATGATAAATCACTTAAAATAAAGTTAATATAATAATTCTTATTTATTTACAAACATTTAAGCACTATAACTGTTATTATAATTATTAACGTTAACATTCAATTACTATATCTACCACAGCAACAATCTTGAGAGGCTGAGTAAGAAGATATTAGCTTCGTTTTTGCAAAGTTGATTTATTCAACCTCTTTTCCTTGGCTAAATTCCCACACCTTGGACTTAACGCTACTAATCAAATCCTGTGCAACACTTGCGACATCTCTCTTACACACTGTCATCACCTCTTTCTTCAAATCCTTGTCGTTTTTGAGGACCTTCCCTGTTTTCTGGATCTTGCACTTCATAATCGCCCCAAATTCTTCTTTTGGGCGAAGTTGAGGTGAGTTTGGCGGATTTTCCACCTTAGGCAAAAAAAACAACAAACTTCGTGGGACCCGAGAAAGGTCAGCAGGTGCTTCTGGAGGCATTCTTTCTTGAATATTTGGCTGCGACACCTGCCACACCAAGTACTTTTTGGCCTTCTTCTTTAAGAACTTCCACGGAACAGGTCCAGGCGGGACTTGCCGATAAAAAAATCCATGCCGGAGATATGCTTGGTGTCCGCTTTAATGTTCGTCTCGTCTTCTACTACGATGCATTTTGGTTGCACCAACCACTCGCGGTACAGCTTCCTGGCGTGGGATTCATCCGTGGACAAACCAGCCGGAAGAATTGACCTTCTTTGCCACGTCCCGAATCGAATGATTCGGATTGCACTTGAAGTAATCCCTCACCTTCCATGCGTACACGGTCCACTTCACAGATTGTGACGAAATTTTGCAAATGTGAACATTACACTCCAAACTAGTTTTCAAACTTCAAATTTCATCAATTTTAACGTATGCAATACAAAGTTATAAGGAGTGTATCAAATATAAGCTATCCACATACATTTGCGTTGTACTCATGTATTTGTAATGGTTTTTTATGCTCTGAACACTGCATGCTGTGCATTTGACTGTCAGCTTTCTTATGTTTACTTGATTGTGCGGTTCAAATTCTGCGTTTTCAAAATGTCGCGTATTGAAGAGGAAGTGAAAATTAATGTTCTGGACACATGGCTAAGTGAGAAGGGTATTGCTATGCGAAAATTGGCGAAGCGGTTTGGAATTCATCATGTGAGTGTTAAAACCATAATTAATAAGTTTGGGGAATACTTTTCTTTGGATGAGCTACCAGGAAGAGGCAGAAAACCCGGTTCTTCCAACCCGAAACTGGAGCAGAAAGTGGTATCTCTAATCAAACAACAACAACAAATCAATGTCAATACGTGATTTGGCCAAAAAAGCAGGAATGAGTGTCGGAATGATCCAGCGTATCAAGAGGCGAAACCACCTGAAGACCTACAAGAAGCAGAAAATCTCGAAACAAAGTGCAGAACAGAAGAAGCGAGCAGCAACAAGGGCCCGGAAATGGTATTCGCGTCTTTTGCAGCGTCCGGATGCATGTGTTTTGATGGACGATGAGAGCTATGTAAAGGAGGACTCTTCCAGGTCCACAACACTTTACTGCCGTCGTTGGGGAGGATGTGGGTGTTGCGGACAGGTTGATTCAAGTGGAGAAATTCGGTCGAAAGGTACTGGAATGGCAAGCAATATGTTCCTGTTGTTTGAAGTCAACCATTTTTTATACTACCGGAACTATAAATGCGGAAATCTATCGATCTGAGTATCTCCAGAAGAGATTGTTGCCTTTATATAAAAAGCATAGTACACCTCCACTGTTTAAGCCGGATTCAGCGTCGGCTCACTATGCCAAAACCACTCTCAATTGGCTTGCGGAAAAGGGTATAGATTTCGTTGAGAAAAATATCAATTCAAATTGCCCTCAGCTTCGACCCATCGAACGTTACTGGGCAATCGTGAAGAGGGTCTTCAAGAAAACTGGTAAGGCAGCTGGGAACATGCAGGAGTTCAAAAAAATTTGGGCTCAAGCATCCAAAAAATGCGATGCAACACTTGCCCGGAACTTGATGAAGAGCATTCGATCCAAAGTTCGAAAATTCGTGAAGGAATAACTTAAATTTCATCCGGTCTTCATTATGTTCAAGTTTAACCTCGTACAATAAAGGATCAATTTTTTGTATGAATAAAATATCGGTTTTCAACATAATTTGAAAGAAAGTTTGTGGATAGCTTATTTTCGATACACTCCTTACACAAAAGAGATTGTTGCATTTTTTTCGAGTTCTATCTTTACCCTGGACAAGGGACGCAAATTATAAATTTTAATTATTATTTTCAATTATGTCAATTTATATTAAATCGATTTTGAATTTTGATACCCATGGTTTCCTTCTAAACATTTTTATGGCCACTCGAGGCCCCACGGGAACCAGTTACAGAATGGCGGTTCCAGGAACAAGTCGGTATATGGCCTACAGTAGAATAGAAATAATTTTCAGGATTTATTCCAAAGATTCTGACATCCATTCGAGGATATTCAATAGATGTTCCGATATTGAGCCCCGGAAACCCGGGTTCACAGGAACCTAATTAATACAAACGGTTATTGACGATAATGTCCCTAAAGCGAATGAGTTTTTGAATTTAACGGTGCCAAACGAACTCAAATCGGTCAATAATTGCCAGAGTTATAATCACAGGTACCCGGGTACCCTGTCGATTACTGAAGGTGTAAAAAAAACAAAGTCCTCCCCTTCGGCCCCCCTTGCTACTATACGAAATGTAAAAAGTTGCATTTCAACTTTAATTAACATGTCACTGAATTTTAGCTTCCTGTTTTAAAGTAAACTATGAAATTTCGTAATGTAAAACATGAAAAGGTCCCGGATACCCTGTCGACCATATAAGGGTTAGCTAAAACTACCACGCAGTGGGATGTTAGGCAAAGGAATGCGTGCTTGTTTCGAGTACTGCTATACAGAGATGGCATTTCACACTAATGTTACGCTGGCGCGTGAGATTTGTACCTTCGCAGAGGATAAAACCATAACTCACCGCAGATAAAGCCAAGTGCGCTTTTATTCGGTGAAAAATAGATAGAGTGAAAGTGTGCGCCTGTGATGGGATTGCTTGGAGTGAGTGGCTCACTCTCTCTTTTAAACGACTGCTCTCACGTGCTCTCATCTGTCTTCGCCCACGTGCTCTCGCCTGCGATCACTGCCGCGTACACTTAGGCGAGGACGCGCCAGTGCTCCTTCTGTGATTCGCTGGTGCGATTGAAAGTGAAAACTTTATCGGAGTTGTAGAAAATGTTCGAAAAAAGGAAGCGGGAAGAAACATTCTTCTTGCCTTTTATGTTAGGTAGCGCCAAAGCGAATTTGCAATCACTGCTGTATATTAGCAGAAGAGCCCACGCCAGTGAGCTCACTGGGGCGCACGCATCAGGGAATCTATCTGCATTCGCTTCTGTGAATTTAAGAGCTCCTCTTCTCACTCTAGAGCGGTCGAGTGTAGTGCGAATGAAAATCATTTTTCTCCACTCACATGCGCTACCCGCATGCAAACACGGGGGTGAATAAAACAAGAGAGAAGAGCTCTCGTTGAGGTAGGAAGAGTGTGTGAAAAAAATAAAATCTCTCTCTACCACACTGAGGATATGGACAACACTGGATGCCAGATATTTTTTTCAAACGTCTGCGATAAAAATTAGAAATATCTGGGAATATCTAGAAAAGTCTGTATTTTGCAAAATTAGACTTTTTTCAATGAAAGGACGTAATACGCAATATATGTGATTATGTAAACATTTCTGCATATATATCTTGGATTGTAGGCAAACCCACCCACATTGGACTTATATAACTGTTCCTTATTAGTGAGTTTATTCGTATACGATACGAAGGTATATATTTTTTAAAGCTTATATTTATGGTTTAGTTGATAGATATAGTTGATTGCTTCTTGGTTAAAATACTCAGCAACCTCTATGTTACGGAAAAAATTTCAAATATGATTTGTATTGTTGTTAAACTTTATTTTCGTTGTGACTCAATGGCAACCCAACCAAAAGGAAACAACAAAATTATTTCAAGTTGTTCGGTAACGAAGCTGGCCTACAGCGGGCCAGCGGGCACTCATCGTTGACCACTACAACAATCCATCGAGCAAGTACATCATCGTCTACTATCACTCAACAGCAGAGCGAAGGGTATTATCGACATTGGCATCGGTGATACGAGTTACCGCCCAAACACCATTATAACGGAAAGGGAACGGAAAATTGCAATTTTGACAGTTGCTGCAAATGACTTCAATACGTCCATTTAGCATCGGCTTGGATCTTGCCTATTTTCTTTCCGACAAGCAGGCATACTCAGATCGGGCTTTGCCGTTTGCCGTTGCCGTTATCATTGTGTATGGGCCATTAGTGCATGTAAGACGGCCCGACGGGTAGCATCCACCGTTCGACCGTTCACGTTTGGAGGATTGTGTCTTTTTTTGTCTATTTGAAGTGTAATTAGCTTAAGATAAAAATTAAAAGTTAAGCCGACGCAATCGTTTCGTTCCGTTAAATAAAATGTTGTTATTCTTAACTTTCGTGTGTGCTTTGTGATCGATTCGAGAATTATATATGCTGCTTTTGGATTAAGACGGTTTTTAACAAGACGGGAATGTTAAGTGCTGAAACCAAAAATTGAATTGGGAAGAAAACGGTTTGCTGTTCTCTAATCTTCCACTGGTAATCGAACAAAAGTCTTGTTATTCAGTTACGCTGTTTTTATAACAGCAATTGTTAGAATTTAGATCGCGGATGTAGTTAAAATAATAGAAAATGTTACAAAAAGTGATTAAGAGGTAACAAAATTATAGAAAACTATAATATAGATATAACATAAACGAAACAAACTTTGTAACAGTTTCGTTATGATGTGGCAAAATCATATCTGCTAGTATTAGAATTAGTTTATTTCTTTACGCAGATTGTGTCTCGCGGGGCATTGTATCTTAATTTGTTATAAGTATGTTATAAAATGATCCTGAGGAAAACATCTTTATCAAATTTATATCACAAGGTTATTTGTAGCAAGGTTTAGTATGAGGTGTGATTTAGTTATTTTTATGTTATGCGCTTCTGATCGGGAATGGACCAATATTACCAACGCTTTGACAGTTATTTTTATGGTGACAATAGCAGTGAAGATGATTGTATTTTTGTGATAGATAGATCGATCATTACTATAAGTAGGGACTCCATGTACCCCTCGGGAAGGATTTCCAGTTTTACAGGTTTTACAGGCATTTAAAAATAATTTGTACCTACTCTATTTTAAAATATTTTAACAAAGCTTCTTACCACATTTGCTATGGAGGAATCTAGGTAACGCAAAAGTGATGTTAAACGTCGTAGATGGCGTGTTTTTCAGAGGGTTCCGTTTGTATGGGAATACATCAGTATTATGTGGAATTTCCAATGGTTTTTTTTTTCAATAAATATGTGTGGATTATTTCCCGTGTACGATGTTGACCTTTACTTATGCTTTACTTGGATTTCTCAGTACTGTTCAGTTCCTCGTTCGTTCTAAATCTGAACTTCTGAGAATATCTTTATATGAAATTTTAAAAAAATATTTCAAATGTCTGTAAAAGTCTGCAACACAAATAAATTGTCTGCTGAATGTTTGCATCGTTCAAAAAGTCTGCAACACAAATAAAAAGTCTGCTAGTTTACAGACATGTCTGTAAATATGGCATCCCTGCTCGCAACTCGACATTTAGTTTTCATAAGGGCCAATGTCGCAAACGTAAACAATGGCTTATTGCGCAATTTTCTCGAATATGCTAAATTAATCATAGTGAATCACCACGATGATTGTACAGAAGAGGAGTTCCCCTTTACAATAGAAGTGGTAGTTTACTTGAGCGAATTTGCATTATCAAGAAATTTGCGGAAGAAGCCATTGTTTACGTTTGCGATATTGGTCCTTATGAGAACTTCATTTCGAACTGCACAGTTGAACGGATGTAAACAACACACGCTGAAGAGAAACCGGGCAAAATCTGGTTGATTGCGGTCAAGTATGAAAAAAGTTACTCAAGGATCACAGCAACCCGTGCTTTGTTACTGCCGTGTTTTGTTTTGGCTGCGTCGTTTCCGTGAAAAAAATTCAAAAAATAATCTCCGCGTGTTCTGTGTAAGACGTAGTGAATGTGCGATGGTCGATAGTATTTCCCCGTTTTATTTTTGTTTTTTGTGCTTCGCCCCCGTACTCGGAGGAAGAATTATATCAGCTTAGTTTTGTTTGCTAATGCTATCTGTATTGTGCCATCCGGGTATAAATGATAAAAAATGAGTATTTTGACGCTTTTTCACCAGCGAATTGATGATTATAAGGAGTTTTGAAGTTGATATACAGTCACCTTATAGCGGGAGTGTGGAACGAGAAAAAGAAAAGTAAACCAGTGCAATGTAGAAAACGGCCGTTTGCTGGTCAGAAGCAATGAATGAAGCTAGTTGGTAATTAATTACTCGTGGTGTACAGAGGGAGAACAGTGAAGTTTTGTTTTTCTTTTGTAGAACAGTTATTGTAATTTTTCAAATTAAATTTATTCTAGAAAGTTTGTGCGCGAAGTATTCTGTTCCATTCAAAAAGGATGTTGTGAAAATAATATGTGTGACATAAATGCATCCTTTAGCATCACAGGGAAGGTGTCAAAATGAAGACTGTAACAAATTCCGGTGAGATCTATCTGATTATAAATTAATTTGAACGATACTGCTAAATACGTGCCATCCTCTCAAATCCTCTACTCCTTCTCAAATCTGAACATAAGCTGTGGCCCATTTAGAATTGGAACAAACCATTTTGATTTTTACAGTGACTCTAGTGGTCGGATTTGTAAACTATGACATATTATGAGTTCCCTATAACAATAACAAAATCAAATCCATTCATCAGATCCCACAATGAACCTGTCATGTTTTGGCCAGATCTTGCAAGCTGTCATGCAGTAAAACAGTGCCACAGTGGTTTGAAACCACCGGGATTCAGTTTATACTGAAAGAACTCAACCCACCAAACTGTCCCCAGCTCAGACCGATAGAGAGATTTTGGGCTACTATGAAGAGGAAGCTGAAGGTGAATGGCAGTGTCGTCAAATGCTAGCAAGAATTAAGGACCAAGTGGAATGAGATTGCCAAAACGATGGATGAGAATAATGTGCGCCGGTTCATGAAACGTGTTCCGGGAAAAGTCCGCAAGTTTCTTCGAAATCTAGCTGATTAATTATTTTTTTGTATTTTCCCTCTAAAGTTCACATAAAATCTAACAGTTTAGTTAAAACAGAATACTATTTTGTTAATGTATATCCGAAATATGCGCAAAAGTCTATGTTCTGATTCTAACTGGGCCACACCTTAATAGGGTACGGTATATTGCTCATCTTTTACGATAATCTGCTTTGTCCTGTTCGTAGTCGTAGTTTTACCCTCTGTTCCCTCACGGTGGGAAGATCTTTGAAAGCATGTTTATTGGCTAGCGTAACTAATGTAATTTTTTTTACCTTGTGTACTGCACTTTATGGGTAACAAGGTTGATTTATCACCCATCTAGGTACCTGCTATTAAGAATAATAATAAGGACACGATACACATAATTGAGAGCTCAAACGAATACCATCTTGCCTGATTTGCTTTGTTATCAGATAAGCGGATTGGCATTTGTGTCTTTGATGTACCTTGAGCATAACATCGCAAACTTTTAATACCTATGTTTTATTTTCATTTCCATCTAAATTATACGTGCTTAAATTGGCATAAACGATGCATTTAGCCTAACAAAGCGAACGTCGCTGTTCCGATAGATCAACAAACCCATTGTTGGTTTAAGCTTTCATAATATAAAACACGAACACACAACTACAGCCAGGCAATTAGGAACTGTCCATAAACTACATATGGTCTTTGACCACGTTCAATACTATCACATTTACTCTACATGCTTAATACGTAGTTCATGAACAGACCTTTTAGAAAATGCGAAGCAGTTATGGATTTTAGTCTTCGAAATTATTACTAACTGTAAGTCCAGTTAGAAATCTGTCATAAATCGTCAAACGTAATAGCAAAATCTATCCACTGATCATTAAAATGTTATAGTCATAAAAAACAATCCAATAGATATCTCATGCCGGTGGATATATTTTCTTATTACTCTTTCATTCGAGCCTCACAAAAAAAAGAAATTACAGCAAAATGCAAAGATTGAGGGCGGTGTTTTTACAAAAAGATACACGAAGGACGTTGGAAGGGAAGTTACGGGCGTTTAGTAACAGAAATAGAGCGCACAACATCGTTTCTAACGACAATTAGTGATTGTGGAGATCGGTGAGATACTCCCAAAACAAAAAAAGTTCAATTTCGCTTACCACAAGTACTGGTCAATGGTTGATGTCTGTTCGATCTAAGATCTGGTATGCTTCTCTTTATATGAGACATCATTCCTATGATTGTAATAGGTGTGTGATTTTTAGGTTCATCGAAACTATGGCAAAGACGTGGAGGACGCACAGGAGCTTTTATCGCTTGCATTTTCTTTTTTCTTTTTTTTTAGAAACTGATAAAAACTCCTCGGACACAAAGCGCAACTTTGATGGCAGAGATTGAATGGGAGAGTTCAGCGGTTCTTCTTACCTGATATAGAAAACTTTCGATCGTCATCGAAGTTAGTGCTTATTTGTCCCGAACTTCTATCATTTGGAATATCACATTTGGTCTGACTCGGCCTTTGATGCACCGTGTTTCTGTGGAGTGAGAGAGAGAGCAGATGAGTTTAATTGGCAAAGGGGTGATTGAAATTTTATAATCCACTTACATCCTCCTAACATAGGATCGTGTATCGCTATCCCTATCCTGTGACCCGAGTCGCATATGTCGATGCCTTAACTCTATCCCCGCTTGCTCCTCCTGGATTCGATTGCGGCGAGAAGAAAGAGGGAACCCAAACATAGTGGAAAAATAATTGTGTTCAGCAACATGTTTCAGTGGTGAAGTAAATGCGGCTAAAGAGTGCTGGTGGTTAAGGGGATAGATTTAACTGATGGAATCTAAACATGACAACTTAAGGAAATAATATGGCTAGGAAAAATTTCTACTAAGCTATTGTAATTTGCTATGCAACTAATTTGGAATTTGTAGGAATAATTCAATGATTACGTGCTAACAAAATTTGAAAAGTATGTAGACTAAATAAGTATACACTATGATAAAAAAATACAAAACATTTCTAAATAAAACAAATTTTTCTTTATATTTTTGCAAGTTTTGTTTTGTTTCATTCAAAATAACACCCATTTGCAGTGACGCTAACGCTTGAGCCTTGAGCCATGGCATACTACTTCTTCGTCGCATTGTCTTTTTCATTGGACTCTCTTTCCTCAAAGAGACATTTTAAGTTTGGAGAAATGAATAAAAAAAGTCGCAAGGGGCCATACCTGCACAAAAAAATAAAATGAACTTTAACAAACGCCTAAAATGTCCCCTCGTTTAAATTCAAACCAAAGCAAGCGTAAGCAACGTAATTGTTTGCAATCTTTCATACAGCATACAACATTATATACAATCTTCCATACAACATTATTTGCAATCTTCCATAAAACATTCCTGATTTCAGCGATATCGGGCTTAGACAAGAAGAAAGCGTTAAAGGTTGTACGGAATCGAATTGCACCACTTTTAAATGGCTGTAACTTTTTATCCTTTTGCTATTTTCTATTGAAATTCTGGGAGGAATGAGTTCAATGTGTATTTGTTTACACTGTGTAAGTTTCACTAGCAAATGTGTAACCGTTGTGAAGATAGAGTCGGAAAAACAGCAGCGGCGCAAAGAAATTTTGCGCACGTACCTCGAAAATCTGGATTTTTCTCATCGTGCCATCAGCAGGAAGATGGGAATGGTACATTCTACCGGTGTCTCGTTTTTTAAATCCGATACCACGAACGTTTGACCATCAATCGGAAAGAAAAAGTGGCAAAAATTGATCTTCATATAGTGTTAAGGATCACAAGCGGGTAGTTCAAGCTTTCAAGAGGAATTCCAACAGTTCCTCCTCTTCTGAGGTCACACGATGATCCTACGATTTTCTGGCAGGATTTAGTCTCGTGCCATTATTTGAAAGAGGTATTGGAGTGGCCTAAGGAGGTCAATTTCGTGCTGAAGGATCTCAACGACTCAAACGCACCGGAACTGCATCCAATTGAAAAATACTGGGCCATCATGGAGCAGGCACCTCGGAAGCATCCCAAGGAAGTGAAATCGGAGGAAGATATGAAGAAAAAATGGATTGCCACGCAAAAAAAAGATAGTCCAAATGTTGTACAGTTGGACCTAATGAGTAGTGTAAGAAGGTAAAGAAGAAGGTTCGTGCATTTGGATATGGAATTGAAATTGAATAAAACAAACATGGGGAAATATTCATAACGTGTTTAATTTTACTCCCTGAAAGTTTGAAGATTATTGGTTTAGCTGGCAACTTTTCCCGAATATATGTGTGTGTCGCAATTTGATTCCGCACACCCTTTAATTTATGTCAAATCTAGCATTCTCTTTATGTGAATTAGACAACGTAGAAAATTGAATGTTTATTTCTACCCGTTTGGTTAATACGGGGCCTTTTGGATGGTCTTTTTGTACAAAATCTAGCTCTTTCGGGACAGGCCGTAAATTTCAATAACAATTTTGTGATCGGTTCCATAGGAGATGTCGAGATCACTAGCCATCTCTCTAAGGCTCATATGACGATTTTCATGCAAAGTTTTCTTAATAATTGTCACATTTTTGAAGGGCTGTCTGAACTGTTGAACCTGTTATACCATTTGTATGCTCTGGTTTTTGAAAGAGCAATTTTTTCAAAAGCTTTCTGCAGCATTTTCAACAATTCCGCACAAGAAATTTCGTTGAAAACACAAAATCTCAAACATACTCTTTGTTCATCAAAATGACTTATGGTGTAATGTACCAAAGCACCAAAGCTTGTCTGATTTCAGCATCAGATAAGGAACATTGGTGAGGTAGTTTTATACGGTACGGAACGGGGTTTTTAAGCAGTCCAAAAGTGTTCGTCAAAAATGCTGAACGCATTGCTCACATACAAGATGACTACTGTAGAGTAGCGAACTCTCTGCCTTTAATGTTAGATTGTCATCTCTGCTGTCTTGGTGACGGACATGAAGGCATCTACCGTTGACTTCCGTTTATAGAAGCCAAACTGATTCTTGGACTGACCACCCGTACCCTCCATAGACTTTGACAGCCTGTTGAGTATGAACCTCTCCAGTACCTTACCCGGCGTATCCAGCAAGCATTTCGGACGGTACGATGGATCATGCGGTGGCTTTCCTGTCTTCGGCAGCAATACTAGCAGCCTTTTGAGCCTATCACAATGAGTTCATCATTAGTCACCGTCGCTTTGCCCTGTTCCACCGCCATGACAGCGTTATGGTCTGGGATCCTGGGACGCAGGTCTTGGAAAAGTCCTACGGCTAAGGACTGTTGTTCAAAGAAAGCGGACACCTGTTTCTCAAAGGAAAATATTGATTTCCAAACAAATGCATAAGTTTGCTTTATATTAATTTACGCGAGTTTTCTGTCCATACCTCCAATTAGATTCTGCGCAACTTTCTCCGTAACTTGTGCTGCAGACCAAATTTTCTTGAAGCAGTCAACTGAGCTTGCTTCTCTTTCATCTTTCTTAAGGTGCCGCTTAATTATTGCCCAGAATCTTTCGATAGGGCATTTTTCGACCTTTTCCGCCTTTCCTTCCTTCCGGCTAAAACAATGGTGGATCGGTATGCTTTCGGTAGATGAGTAGAAGCCGTTTTTTGATGCATTCCTTTCTGTCATTTTCATTCATCGTTGATTGTGCCCGTTTTGAATTATGAATAACTCTTTAAAATACAGGGGCAAATGGCTTGCCACATCAAAACCTTTTTCCCTAAAATTTTTCAGTTCATCTGTCCTTTGGTCAGCGTTGAAAAATTGACGTTCGTCCCGTCGTCCATCAAAATGCACCGACGGCATTTGGCTTGTGGAGGAGAACGTCATACAAGTTCCGTGACCGTATTATTTAAGAAGCTTTCTGTGAATCCGTCCTTTTGCGTGCTTCTGCTTCTTGTAGGTTCTGATATTGTTACGATTTTTGAAATTCTTCACAGTTCCGACGCTTCTGTCCACTTTTTTTTTGACAGTTTCACGAACGGAACATGGTTGATGGAACAGCGCTGCCAGCTCATTTTTCTGGTCCGATGCCACCTTTTTGCGTCCAGATTTCGCTAAAACTTCAAATAAAAACACGTTACTCCAAACTTCTTAGCAAATTTAAACACTGCATATTTAGTACATTTCACGCTTTTTGTCAATTCTTGAAGCGACAGCTTTTTCAGAAGACCATTTGTGCAGAATTAATTTGCGAGTTGATTAGCTGATCCGATCTATCGTTCGAAATTTTTCACTTTTTTCGATTTCTCAGGTGTGTTGCCAAAGTTAACAATGTTTGTACATACTGACCGAAAATTCAGAATCTTTCATTAAGCTTCAACCCTAACTCATTGAGTACCACAGTGTTTATTGAATGCACAGTCTTTTTGGGAGGCCATGGACTCGGGTCGTGATGTGGAAAGAGTCCCCTCAATAACCACCTTCCGTAGCTCTGGTGATTGCTCAGTTGAAGCAGGTGCACCTTTGGTGCAGGCCCTCGAAGCAGGCTCGTCTGTTGGGCTTTGTATCCCTCTTTAGCACAACCTTGGCGGTGACTTGCGTCACTCGGTGCTATATTCTTTAAGATCGACTCTGTCCACCAACACACCGGCGATAGGTGGACCTTCCTAGGTTTCGCTCATGTTCTGTTCCCATTATAGCGCCTCTTTAAATACTTCTTCACCGAAGAATGATGTCTTCCATCTGTGGGCGAATGGAGTGGGTGCTCTACCCTCTGCACGCTGTCTAGTATTGTGAGCTATACTATAGCGAATCGCCTCATGGGCGCTATGAGTGTAGCCATCCTCCCCTAGTAGCACACATGTTGCCATTCGGTTGAAATAACATAGATATGACCTGCTAAGTTATATTTATCACAACTAATTATGATCGTAGTGTGCTACTTGGGTCCACAATCCAGTTGTTCGACATCGCAGGGCTGCAGAACGTCACGCCGATGATCGACTCCACTCCATTTCTATGGTAGGTGCTTTTGGTACCTACGTAGGCCAGGTTGGCCAGCCTGGTCAGGACCTCAAGCAGGATCGGGCCTCTTGGATTGGTAAGGATACTGCTACACTCTAACGTCCAGGTGCTGAAGTTGTCTGCAATTTCTTACGAATTGCGGCCAGTTAGCTGTGTTGTCATCCGACTAACCATTTGTGAAAACTGGTTTATTCGTTGCTTGTCACCTGGTTTCCCAGAGCATGTCGTACATTTGGGGGGCGTCTTACAATCCCGATCCCTGTGGCCTTTTACTCCACACCTCTTGCATAAGTCGCTCCTATCGGGTCTCTTACACTCTCACGACATATGCCCACTCTCAAGGCAATTGTAACATGCCTTTTGCGGTTGGTATAAACTCAGTTGGTAAACGGACCACGCTACCTTGAGTTTAGCCACTTTTAGGACCGATTCCGCGGTGGCTACTGCCAACCGTATCGTGGTCCTAAGTGGACCCTTGATGACCGTGGAGATTTCAGTAGCCTCCGAAATCTCGTCCAGATTTTTACACTGGAGAGCCACTAGCGTGGCTAGAGCACGTACCTCCACTCCCACTCTCGAAGCTTTTTCGGCCATCTTTTTAAAGGCTGGGCTCTTCAAAGAAGTGTCTTTCTGGAGCTCAGCTAGATTGTCATTTCACCGGTGCGGGTACGGCGTATACTCCACACGTCGGCTCCCAGATCCGCAAGCTGAGCGTCACCGCGCTCGTGTTGAGGATCTCGAATTACTGTGACTCTTCGGTTTTCACGATGAGGGCCTCACCGCTGTTCCGTTTCTGTGTCAAGTTTCTTTTTTGGGTCCTTGGACCTTGGTCCAGGGATTTTTCCTACCTCTTGATGGGTCGTCACTCGTACCCTTCTTCTCGCTCCAATCAGTACTGAGGCATTTGGTCTCAGTCTGAAGTGCGAAGAAAATTTTATTGAAACTTTGGAAAAGTCCTCTTCAAAATGTCTTGGAAAATCCCCTTAAATATGTTCTTAAAGTTTCTTCGTGAACTTCTGCAAAGTCCTCTACTGAACTTTTTGGAAGTTTTCGCCAGTACTTTGGGAAAGTTTGCTCCTGACCTATTGGAAAATTGTTCCTCAAATTAGAAGAAAGAATCCCCGATGCTCATGAAAGTTTCTTTCTTTGGAGAGGTTTCTTCCTAAATTTTGAGAAATCTGCATTCTGAAATTCTGAAATATCTCTTCTGTTTCCTGAACTTCAGAGAAGTTTTCTTCTGAACTTCTATGCCGTATCGTCCTAAGAAAGTTTTTATTGAATTTTTGAGAAATTATAGGAGGTTGCCCTCAGGGAAGTTCTATTTTGAATTTCTGGGAAGAACTCGAAAACCTCTGGAAAGTTACAAACTTCACAGAAGTCCTCTTCCCTAAATTTCTTCCTGAAGCTTTGATAAGTCCTCTCTTGATTTTCGGGGAAGTTCTGTCCTGAAATTCTGGAAAGTATGATCTTGAACTTCACGAATGTTTGGTCCTGTATGTTTGGAAGTTCTTTCTGTAAGAGCTACATGCTTCCAATACTTCTGAGAAGTTTCTGCGTGAGTTTTGAAATTTAGGGCAGTTCGATAGACATAGGATATTCCAACATTATCTCATAGTGGCTGTTGATTTTCCATAACATTCATTGTGTATGTTTGAATACATACAATTACTTTGAATAGTGGATAAAGCTACTGTTACATCAGTAGATCTTGCGAATGCTTGAACAGCATCTGAAATCGAAGGTCGCGAGGCACTATTTTGACGAAGGGCCACGAGAAATCCACAATTCATAACATGATCGCGCAGTCCAACGCTGGAGGGTGACAGAGTGGAATAAGCGCCATCAACCGAACGAAACTGAAAGCTTCCGCCAAGAACAAAGTTAGACGCCAGCACCAGGAAGTTGGCCAAGAATTTCGACACGTCGCAGAGCACGATGGTCAGAATCTTCAATGAGGAAGGCGTGAAACGTTACAAGCGAGCATCCAGACCCAATTACACGGAGAAGCAGCTGCATAAAATCCCAGGGAAGTTCCAAAAGCTGCACCGTAAGTACTTTAAGCCGGGCGTCAGTATCGTTATGGACGATGAGAAATACCTTACGTTCTCGAACAGGTCAACACAGATGTCTACACGACGAGCTACATGCCAAAAATTGTTACTTCTGTAAAAGACGGTTTTCGCGCCTGTTCGAGTCGTTGGCCGCACCTTCTAAGATTGCAACGAAACATTTTGGGTGTGTAGACCATGACTATATAAGCCACTTTGCATACTTAGTTTCTTCATTTGTTTTTCTAGACTGTCTTCTGAAAAGGGCTAAACTTTTTTTTTATCGTTTTTTTTTCAAATGTGTTTAATAAAAAAAGGACTACTCCTACAAAAAAGTGTTGTATGGGTGATTATCACAAAATAATTCATGTTTTCTGAAAAAAATCCAAAATGGGCCCTACACTGAAAAAAAATTCATTTTTAAAAATTCAAAGTCGATTTAAAAAAAAACACCATTTTTGATTTCGATGAAATTTTGTCGCATGATAGGATAGGTGATAGGCATCACAGGGACCTTTTCTATGGGACGTTCCAAAAAAAAAAATGCCATTCTGCTTTTAATGCATGTTTTGACTAGAATCTACATAGACTAGCAAAGTTCTTCTTATTTTTGTATTGTGATGCTGCCCCATCGTGAGTCATTACGTCCGATATGATAATGAAGCTAACATTTGCAAGTTTATTATCTTTCTTATAGTAAATTTCAAATGGGTGTTTTGTTGCTTGTGAGTTGTTCCAATGATATCCTTGAGCAAAGTTTTGAATTATAAATGAATAATTTTCAAAGAAATCACAAAGTGCAAGAATTTCATGAGAAATGATGATTGCTGTTTATAAATAAAGTCATGAGTTATAAGTTTGTCAATTTTATCAGTTTCATTGGATTCTGGGATGGTTATCACCTTCAATGGTTTAGTTTTTGTTAACAAAATACACTGAAAAAAAAAATCAATTCAAACAAAATTTCATCGAAATCAAAAATGGTGTTTTTTTTTAAATCGACTTTGAATTTTTAAAAATGATTTTTTTCGGCGTAGGGCTTATTGTGGATTTTTTTTTTCAAATTTACTTTTCTTAAAATTTGACTAATTTTGTGATCATCTCCCATACAACACTTTTTTGTGAGAGTAGTAATAATTTTTATTTTTAACACAGTTGAAAAAAATCGATAAAATAAGTTTAGACATTTTTAAAAGACTGTCGAGAATTTTTTTTAAGAAACTTAGTATGTGAAGTGGCTTATATAGTCATGGTCTACACACCCAGAAAGTTTGGTTGTAATCTGAGAGGGTGCTGCCAACTCCGAATACGATTTGGGGCGAAAACCGTCAAAAGCATAATTTGTTTGAAAGTAAAATTTGTAATAGTTTAGATAAGAAACGGTTGGAAAAACTATACCACTAACACTAAGGAAAGTTGTCCTAATATAAGGATGGCTAAATAGATTGCAAACAGAATGAACATGAACAAATTCCGAATAGCTCACACAAGGTAACGCTCGCTTTTGATGGTGTAAGCGTATGTGTGAACAGATTTTTACCATTCTTGCATCGAGCAGCCTTTTTCCAACAATGAATTTAATGACAGTCTCTGATCCATCAACTACATTCGAATACAGTGAACACGACACCAGGCCAAATATTGCACCGGCCAACGGACACACGACCCTGTGGTAAGAAGTCGTGAACAGTTTGTCTTGCCTTGTAAACTGAGATTAGGAGCTGTCACCTTAGTATGTATTTGAAAGTTGGGCATCGATGAATCAAATAAGACTCAAAAAAGAACGAGATCGAGCGCATATAATGCAATAATCAATGAATTATGAAACTAAGTGCTACCTAAAATAACTAACACAAACAAAGCACTACAAACTTACAAACGGTTTAAGGGATCGGAAGCAACTACGAGAGGATGCGGGGTGGGGGAGGTGGTGGGTTCAGTGTAAAATAGCACTAAAATTGATAAGGTAGATAAAAATTTCTGAAAATAGACTCACATCTCTCATATTATACGTAATTTCCAAACTATTTACAAAACTATCATAAAATTCCGGAAATAAATCTAACACGTCTAATAAGTCATCTCTATGAATCTTATGTAGATCACAATAAGTTAGTGCTTTAACATTACTGTTTGATTTTCCCAGCGTCGAGTGAATGCAGGGATTTTCCCCGAAAATATCATCTTTGCCTGCGGATGATAGACGAAAATACCGAATGAGTGAACTTGAATGGCATTTTTCCGAGCGAGTCGTTACTTACCTAATATCGCCATGACTACGTCGTCTTTCAATATCTCTATTGAACCACGTGCTATGAAGTATAGGTACGTGAGAACGTCCCCCTTGTGCAGCAGAGTGTCACCGGGTGGAGCGTGGGTGGTTTTAAACTTTAACGAAAGTGCTCTGAAAAAAAAAATGATGAAAGTGTATCACAATGGCAACAACAACAACAATGAATGGGGGTGGAACTAACCTTAAGCAGCCGGGGCTGGCTGCTTCGAAGGCGGAGCAATTGTTGAGCAGATTCCGGTTGAGATGCAGGCATATATCGGCCTGCAAGCACTCGGGAAACCCTTTCAGCACCGAGTTCATGTCGATGCCGTTGGTGTAGGTCCAGGCGTGTTGGAAGTACTCCTCCAGCCGCTGCCTCAGTGGGTTGGGTATCTAAGAGAAAAGGGCAGTGGGTATCGTTATTTCGCACTCGACGAATCAACAGCTTGGCCTTGGGAAGGCGTCGTTTCACGGGTGACGGAGATCGATTCGCACTTCCGTGCAGATAATTTACCTGGTGAAACCGAATGAACTCGCGAACACGCAACATCTGTGTGTGATATCGTGCCGTGCCGGAGTATAACCGTTGAATGATGGCCGAAACGTTACCGAAGATGCTGGCGTACATGAGGGCTGGTGGGCGGGTATGCGTCGTTTGTTTCAATGTTTTGCGATCCGAGGCCACAGGGGAAGCGTTGTTTGGTTGGGAGATATAAGGGGAAATTTATGCATTAAGGTTATGTTCGGGACTCACAGAACGTGATCTGTTTTCTCATTGGCGTAGCTCGGATTCGTGATTAGGATAGGTATTAGGGTATTCAAAGTAACCGTTAAACTTCAGACAACTGAATCTATTTCAAATCAGGTCCTGACTCCTCTCACAATATTTGAGCTTAATTGATTACGAGTTCGAACTGTACTGGCCCTTTAATGTTTCTATTGTTTCTATGGCAAACCCAAAATTTTGCTCTCATCCTTCCATAATTTTACCATTCCATGGAAATACTTACCGCATACATGGTAATGTGGTTTTTTTAATCAATAAAATTGCCAACTACCACTATCCGATTGAATGTCTAGTTAAATAATTATTGTTTGAATTCTAAGGCAATAACTTTTCAAGGCAATAATGGTTTCCTCCTGTAAAGGCTAACTAAAACTAAATTGGTACACACAGAATGATTCATGATTCAATAAGTTTAAAAAGTTCAATAATGGTTGCTTATTTGATAAAACCACGTATAAAACTAGGTATTCTACATAACATCGATAAAACAGCCATAAAACCCTCTTAAGTTTCAAAAGGCCCATACTACAGGAGGTTCTCAAGATTATTTTCAAAGGTTCGCTTAAAACTTGATAGTTTTATCGGCACATACTTGTAATGACATTCAAGACATACTTAAAACTATGATAAAACTACCACAAGTTTTGATAGTTTTATGATTTTCCTCTTTAAAAACACTTCCAGTCCGTCACAAATATGCTACCAAGATTCTATTTTTCGATTCGTTCTACTGAATGGGGATTTTTTGTTTGTTTATGGTTGAGTGGAAGCTACTATATTTCTCTTCCAAAGTGGATGCGTATGTAAATTAATTGTAAAATTGACCATGCATCTGTTTTTTGCCTGCAATTGATGAATTTTTCATACGACATTCAGTTTATTGGTGTTTTATAACATAAAAGTTCGAAAATTTTTATGCGCCACTGAATTATTGCTAAAACTTTGAATTATTTAAAAAAATAAAATATAGTTGAAAATTCAACAATTAGGTGACAAGGCTGATAAATCTTTAATAAATTGTGTCTAGGATCCATTTTGGGTTTCAAAATTTATTTTAAACAGCATTGTTTGTTCGTACGATGGGAAAAATGAGAGTTTTGTTGGATACTTATGAAAATGGCTACCACTCCGAGGGAATCCAGAATAACCACGCTCGCCATTTTTCCAATGGTTTTATCTAAAACTACCATAAAACGCAAATAAAACCTATATTTCTTGCACAAGACTAACAAGATTTTTTGAGGTGCGCGATAAGTTCATCTTTATTTGTTCTACTCTTGAAAAAGATGAGTTACGCTTGAATAAAACTTGTTTGAATTGCTCAAGGTAAACAAGTCTTTCGTAAGATAGCCATAAAATCAGTGTGAAAAAGGCACATCATAAACAAAGAAAATGTGACCGTGCAAATCAAAAGTGCCTATGCATAATTGTTGTTCTTAGTCATAATTACAGCTTATAATTTAATATTTTTAATCACCAATATTTTTTATCGACTTTATCGACGAAAAAATACAAAAAGAAAATTTAACTTGAATATGCTAACAATGGTTTTGGGAAAAATAACAGATAATAAATATTGCCTGGAAGGCGAAAACATCAGTTGAGCGAAAAATGATTTTTCCTCTTGATCTATATGCTAAACTTAACGTCGGATGAAGTGCGCTGTGTAGTAGATCACTGAGCAATTCCAGCACACCACTTCCGACTTTAGATTTAACGGTGGTGGACATACGATAATGCATGGCGATAACGCACTACCTGGGACGTTAGGTTTAACTTGCACAACTGGCATAAAATCAATAATCATGAGTTATGATTCTCGGTTTTCAACTGGCGACACATTGTACCATTCAATTTGATTCGTTACAAATAAAAAGGACGCATAACGCATAGACCCTTCTGATAAGTTAGTCTCAGTAGGCTGTGAATCCAATGGAATCTAGCGATGGTAAAAAAAAAATGTTGTTGGTTGCTGAGATGAAGGAGTATTCAATATATTGGATAGGTTTTTATTGAATTTCCGCTTGAACGAACCATTATTTTATATTTTCTTTCACCTATGGGCGTCCATTGTCCAGTTTGTTTATTTTTCTCATAATGTTCTTTCTCAAAATTATGTGCTCTTATTCGAAACCAAATGGTTCTAAGAGCGTTTTATGGCAGCATTTTCAAGATACATTTATCTTAAAGAAGAATGTCATAAAACTTTTTCAAAACTTTTATCAGGTTTTATGAAAGTTGCGAATCGGGCCTTGAGAGGGGACTCAAGTATTTTATAAAATCACTTATAAGGTGAATTATACTTATAAATGATGTAGTTTTATGGAGGTTTCTTCAAGTGTTCTTTAATCACTCTTGAGAACTGTTAATCAATTAAAACCACCTTAACCTGGAAAATGCCCTGATAAAACCAGATGATCTCGATAATGCTTTGATAAAACTACCATAAAATATGAATAAAACCTATTTGCATTTGAGTTGTTACTTGGGTTAGATGGTT